>JAXCGZ010015102.1:10000-37500 GCA_037179515.1 Halocaridina rubra
GGGTGGGGGTGGGGGCGTTATGCGGCGGCGGCGGCGGTAGCGGCACCGGCGGTGGTGGTGGTGGTGGCTTCTTCTTTTGAACTGCAGGCAATCATATGTACCCTTATCGAAGTCCGACCTCATGAAAAAAGATTTCATCGTACAGAGACATCTAATAGTGTATCAAAGCGCCTGTCAAGTCGAAAATGTGTACCGCACGATGGACTCATTTATCCTGCCGTTTTATAGCCCCCGAAGAGGCTCTTGACGAAGAGATATAACATGACTCACTTCGAAAAATGGAAATTTGGCCGTCGTGGGTGCGATACAGACAATGATATATAATGTGTACATGTAATATAATATTAATTTCCTCTCTTCTTCACGTTTTTGCCGACGATTCTGATCTTAATTTTTCCTCTGCCTTTTCTTCACAACCTTCATCTGCTACTCGTAATCAGTCTCGTATCACTTTTTCTTCTACTTTCAAATCCGATTTGCAAAGGGTATGTGAGAGGGGAACCCAAAATTTAATTAAATTTAATACCACCAATACACAGTTTCTGGCTATCTCTTCTTCTCCTTCTGATAACCTATTGTCTTCGAAACTAACGAAATTTACCCTCTTAATTCTATCATCATATTAGGAATCCATATAGCCTCTAATTAGGCTTGGATGAATCACATAATCCAAATATCTAAATATAATACTTATATGTAGGAGATAAAGAGCATATCAGGAAATTAGAATACAAAAAAAGGCAAAAAGTAAGTAAATAAATATAATGCAAACAATAAACAAGCATAGAAACAATTACAGACATGTAGATAAACATAAATAAGCCAGCAAACAACATCATCAGCATAGAGAAGAAGATAAGAATTTGTATTCCAGAGCAGCTCCGAACTCCATACCTACCTTCTTCGTATTGAACATCGGCTATAGCATCTTTATATGGGATTCATAAGAGCAATGGTGCTCTCTATATCCCTCCGCCATAAAAAGAAATAATCTATAATAATAATAAATTCAGCTATCGTGTAGAAATAAGTCCGCATCAGAAAATAGTCCATTGTAGAGAGATCCATATACTATACAGATATGCGGTTGTGGATTTCTCTTTAATAATATTCATTGTTTTTGTTTTTCAACTATTTTCACTTTTCTTTTTGGTTACGGAGAGTTTTGTTAATATTATTTTTTATTTAGCTATAAGATATTTCTTCCAATTTTTATGAATGCATGCAGGATTTAGAAGTTATTTTGCAGTAATTGTATACTTGTGACGATGTCTAAAATTAAGGAAAGTGGTAGCATTTGTAGAAAAGCTAAAGTTTCTTTGTTTCACGCCATATTCGTAGATTAATTTCGTAGGCTAAATAGTAATTTCATGCAAAGAAAGACTTAACCATCTCTCTTCCACACACACACACACACACACACACACACACACACACACACACACCACACACACACACACACACACACACACACACACACACACACACACACACACACACACACACACACACACACACACACACACACACACACACACACACACACACACACACACACACACACACACACACACACACACACACACACACACACACACACACACACACACACACACACACACACACACACACACACACACACACACACACACACACACACACACACACACCACACACACACACACACACACACACACACACACACACACACACACACACACACACACACACACACACACACACACACACACACACACACACACACACACACACACACACACACACACACACACACACACACACACACACACACACACACCACACACACACACACACACACACACACACACACACACACACACACACACACACACACACACACACACACACACACACACACACACACACACACACACACACACACACACACACACACACACACACACACACACACACACACACACACACACACACACACACACACACACACACACACACACACACACACACACACACACACACACACACACACATATATATATGTATATATTGCGTCCATTGATCCCCAACTTGGCATAATACCATACTGTTCCTCCGTCTCACTGTACTTTCATCGCGTTAATATCATTGTGGTAATTTCATCGTAATAATTTCATCACATGGTAATTACATATTAGGCATTTACACTGCATAGTAATTAAGTCGCAACTATTGAACTATTCGCAATTCGCCTGCTTGTTTGCTCAAATCCCTCCTACTACTTTTCCTATGTAAGAAATTGTTCATTAAAGTAAAGCTACTTCTCTTAAGAGTCACATATAAAAATAATTCAAACTAAATCCCTCAAAATGCCTCTGCAATATGTCTTAAGCGTAAGAAATCAGAAAAAGCTCATTGATAATAGTCATCTATTTGTGTGTGTGTGTGTGTGTGAGAGAGAGAGAGAGAGAGAGAGAGAGAGAGAGAGAGAGAGAGAGAGAGAGAGAGAGAGAGAGAGAGAGAGAGAGAGAGAGAGAGAGAGAGAGAGAGAGATAGGAAAAGTGGTGAAAATACTATTTGGACATGTGATCAGTTATATAAAACACGTTGCCATGCAAGAGTTCATACAAATGAAGATTTCATTACAAAACGATTGGGAGAACACAATCATGCTGGCAATATAGCTCATGTTGAACTAACCAGATTGATAAATGCAACAAAAGAAAAGGCAATCACGACTCAGGAAATAACTCATTGCATCGCAACCCAAGCGTACGTTGGAATATCCCAAGCAGTTGCGGGTCAGCTATACCACTCTCCCTGTACTTAAATGGAATATCTGAAATTTTAAAAATGTAGCAGCACTAATTCTTGCAAATCCAGTATGTTTACTCCAGTTAAATGTACCTCCTGATTACAGGATAGCACATTCAAATCAGCCTTTGCTTTTGTTCGACAGCGATGATGGAGTGGACAGAATTATTTTATTTTCGACTCTGAGGAATCTTCAGGTATTATCTAGTTCAAACAACTGGTATGCGGATGAGACTTTCAAACCAATACCCCCTTTATTCAAGCAGCTATACACCATACATGGTATCATGAATGGCGATGTTTTGCCCATTGTTTGTATTTTAATGGCCAAAAAACTGAAGAGAGTTACAAAAAGTTTTTGTCAAAACTAAAAGCATTAGAGCCGACCTTACCACCAAACATAAGTATGGTTGATTTTGAACTTACAGCAATTAATGCTTTTAGAGCAGTTTTCCCAATTCATATCAAAAAGTTTTTTTTTTTTTTTCCCAATATCTATTTCGATCCATTCAAAAATGCAGTAAGAATCCAACGCATTGTCAATGAATTTGAAAATCGCGAATTACTTGACTGTCTAAGAGGAATTACTCATAATTTGTATATTTAATGTCTATTTTTAGAGTAAATTTCCTTCTTTTTTAGTTTACCTTTGAATTTCTTTACATATTTTAGCATAAATGTTGTTCTGTATTAGTATGGATTAGTAGATAAATGAATACATTTTAATGGATGTTGCTTTTTTTTTATTACTCTTTTTATTTCTGAGGTGTGATGTACTTACCTTTCGATGAAAAAGCAAGACTATGAACTTATTGACGATGTAATATATTGTGACGTAATTACAATGCGATGAAGTTACCACAATGAAGTTACCACGATGAAATTACTGCCATGAAATTACCGGACATCGTTCCTCCTCTAGAGAAGCTACTTTTGTAATCCTTTTATGCTTACTTGTATCCCAGATCTTAAGTGAGTGGGACGTTAGTTTTATTCCCCTGTAGTTAGCTCAGTCCTAGATGTCACCATTCTCCTTATATATAGACATCATGAAGCTATCTCTCCATTCAGTAGAACTTTTTCCTGATAGTCTGTTTTCCGCATCAGGTCCCATAGCATGCAGTTCCCTCTTCTCCAATATGTATGAAGCGTAAGAAATCAGAAAAAGCTAATTGATAATGGTCATCTATTTGTGAGAGAGAAGAAAAGAGGTGAAAATATTATTAGGAACAGCATTTCATTAGGCCCTGTTGCTTTTCCCTTTTTCATTTTCCTTAGAGCTACTATTACCTCATCCTTGCTGATATCAAGTGTTCTGCCTTGAATTGCAACTCCATTCTTGGATTGTCTTCGTTCAAAACTTTTTCAAAATACTTTTTCCACCTCTCCTTAGCTTTTTCTTGGTCACATATATACTCTAGCATCCTCATCCTTAACCTGCAATAGTTGTGTGAAATCCTTGATGGCCTTATCCCGAGCTCTTGCAATTCTGAATATCTTTCTTTCCCCCTCAAATATTTCCAAATGTCCACTTTCCTCATATAATACCTATGCCCTGATACGGCCCTCTTCCTTTCTTTGTTACACTGTTTGCAGTTCTCCTTATCTTTCTGACGGTCAGACTTACCCCATTTTGTCTTTGCTTCTTTCTTTGCTTTCACAACTATTTGCACCTCGTCATTCCACCAACATGTCCCCTAATCTTTAGGAGGTTCTTCCCAGTTGTCTTTTCAAATACTTCTTCTCCCATTCTTATTATCACATCACTGTTGTTCCTCCGCTATCCTTGTGCATCTTCAGGCAATCTTCCCTCTCATAACATTCTCCATTTCAACACTCTGCTCATATTATCTTTTTCCTATAATCTACACTTAATTTTGGATTATAATTTCACGGGTTTACTTTTCTTTCCATGCCTCATCTTCAAATCTATCGCCACTAGCCTGTGCTGTGCCGCCACACTTTCGCCTGTAAAGGTCTTGTAATTTCTTATTTCTTTCAGATGGGTTCTTCTGCACATAATAAACTCAATATGACTCTACCTCTCTCCCCTCCTATAAGCCATGGCATCTCTCACTCTCTTCCAAAACCAGGTATTCACAGTTGCCAGACCAAAAGATACCGAGCAGTCCAGAAATCTTTCTCCCTCATCATTCCTCCTCCCCACGCCCCATCTATCATGTCCTCTCTTAATTTCTTCCCTGCTCCTTTCAGTATGCCCATTCATGTCTCCTTCAATGATCAATCTTTCCTCTGCTGGTATCCCGTTGAGTAAATATCTCATCCCCTTCACAAAAAGCTATTTTTCTCGTCCTAATCACATCCCATTTGATGGACATACACGCTCATGATGTTTACCATATTCCCATCTAAACACAACTTGAGACTCATTATTCTATTGCTAATCCTTCTTACACACTACACTGTCTTTAAGGTCTCTTGAAAGTATTATTCCCTCTCCATTTCTCCCCTGCTTGTTGGCACTGCTATATATTTCAGCTCACAGCCTCCTCTTAGCTCCCTGGCTTTGTTTCATTTCCATCTCGTTTCCTGCACTCACAACATGCTTACATTCCTCCTTACCATCAAATCTACCAGCTCCCTTCCCTTCCTGGTCGTGATACTAACATTCAACGTTCAATTCACTTTATTCTTCCACTTTCCCTAGCCAACTTAACTAGCCGAGGTTGCCCCTTTCCTGATAAACCTTTGCCATTTGTCACAGGGAACAGGCTAGGCCCTGTGTGTAGCTAAAAGGGTACTCCCTAAGTATTATTCGTCACTAAGGTTTGCCGAATTGCCATATTCGGTTTTGGCTTGAGGTTTTACTGCCCAATATGACCTTCCTGCCACCAACTCTCACAATTTACCCGGCCTTGGGACTGACACTGAGTTAAGACTTGTCCTCCCCAGTGGCAGGGGAAGAAGAGCGAATGTGACTTAAGTAATATATATTGGAACTTTTGGTATCTTGAATATGCATCTCCAGGTCTGAGTTGTCTTGTCTTCAAATGTTTGTTTCTGACTTTCTGGATCTCTCCCCCAGATCAAGAAAGCTTGTCGATGTTTCTTTTATTTGTTAGACTGATATTTTCTCAGGTTTTGTTTATAACACCCATTTATATTCGTTGACATATTACTCCAAGAGAAACCGTTAGGCCTCTCGCTGAGTCTCCAGTCGCGCCAAAGTCTTGCGTATCTCTCCCCGTCTCCTAACCTGTTTCTTTTTTGATTCATCAGCTCTTTTTACATTTTTCCTTAAATCGAGTGTATAAGCCGTTTATAAGTAGTCGTTTGAAAATAAAATTTTATTGCCAGGATAGTAGCCATAGCCTCATAATAAGTGTGGAGAAAGAATTACTATATTATGTGACTGTACATATCTCTTGGTAAGTAAGTTGAATTAGAAGATGTAAAGAAACAAATTCTTGCATTGATGAGGTTCTCAGAAAAAAATATTACATCCTGTGCATAATATGCTTTCGCTCATTAAAATAAATAAATTGTTTTTAAAAGTACATCTCCAAGCTTACGTAGAACTTCACATACCTTTCTTAATTTTATCCTTTGGTATGTACAAAGCTTAGATTGCAAACGTTTTATATCCCATAGACTGAGAATCACACAAAAGGAACAAATCATGAAATAAATATAAATAAAAAGAACATTTTTCTTTTCCACCGCACACGAGAAGTAATGGCTGCTCTGACAGTCGTATTTGTAGCTGTAGAATTTACGTTTCCTGATATGGTTTTCTAACTCGATTACACTCTCTCTCTCTCTCTCTCTCTCTCTCTCTCTCTCTCTCTCTCTCTCTCTCTCTCTCTCCTCTCTCTCTCTCTCTCTCTTATAAAGCATGTATTGTATATAGGCTAGGCTGTGTAATACTAACTTTAGACAAAACTAATTTTATAACTGCGAAAATAAAATACCTGTAGCACTATGTTGTTATGCTATTCTAATATACGATCTATACAGTGAATGTGAATATACCATCAGAAGTGTGAGGCATATGGTAGAAGAGTACCTGGATAAACCAGTCTTAGATATTACTGCCTGTTCTATAACTGTATAACCCTTTTATTATTATTATTATTATTATTATTATTATTATTATTATTATTATTATTATTATTATTATTGTTGTTGTTGTTGTTATTATTATTATTATTATTATTATTATTATTATTATTAATATTATTATTATTATTATTATTATTATTATTATTCGCGAACTCTTGCCTCTAATAGTTAAGTTACTTTTAGAAGTTAAGTTTCACTCAATACCACACTATGAGAGAGAGAGAGAGAGAGAGAGAGAGGAGAGAGAGAGAGAGAGAGAGAGAGAGAGAGAGAGAGAGAGAGAGGAGAGAGAGAGAGAGAGAGAGAGAGAGAGCCGCCTTTTTATCGGAACACTTACTTATTATCAACACGTTAACAAGTTTAATATTTCAGCATATCGCCTTCATTGTTTGGTTGCATAGTTAAGCATGAGAACTCTCTCTCTCTCTCTCTCTCTCTCTCTCTCTCTCTCTCTCTCTCTCTCTCTCTCTCTCTCCTCTCTCTCTCTCTCTCTCTCTCTCATAATTAGTTATGCATACAGAATCATTAATACTTGACATAATATTTTTATTACCAATTCTGTATGTAAACATACGTTTAAAAATTAATATTGTTAATAGTCGTTTTGAAAGAGGAGTAAGATGTATAACAATGACTTATTTACTTAGACTATGTTATTACATATATAGCCTATGTTTAACAATACCTACCCAACTTTGGAACTCGATATTGTCAAAATGACAACAGCAAATAATAATAATAATAATAATAATAATAATAATAATAATAATAATAATAATAATAATAATAATAATAATAATAATAATAATAAATGTAAATAACAGTCTATTGAAAAATAATTCTTGTAATGCAACTCATAGTTCATGACAAATCTTAATAATACAAATAAAAAACAGATCTAATGAAAAAATATTCTAGTTCATTCAACACTTGGTTTATGATACACCATCTTCCGTGTTCTAATAAAAGATTGATAATAACTGTGTGACTTTTAATACGTAGTTATCATAGCCTAGAAAATGTCATGGACAACTAACGACTGGTCGTACAGCAAAGCTTAAAGAATTTACACTCAACATATTTTCAGGTGTTTAGAGTGAAGGTCAGCTGAGATATCAGTCCTAAAGTTTAGGCCTGTTGTGTTACTGTGGTATTGTAATTATTATTTTTTTAAGTATTTGGTATAATTGTGTGTTTAAGTCATATAGTTTTATGCAATGATTTATTAGTATCTTCGGTAACTGAGTTTATTAGTGTGTGTGAAAGAAGAAAGTTGCAGGTGAATATTGGCAAAAGTAAAGTCATGAGATGCACGAGGAGTGTTAATGTTGGCAGATTGAATGTAGGAGTGAATGGAGAGTGGCTTGAAGAAGTTGAGAGTTTTAAGTATCTGGGGTCGCATGTATCAAGGAGTCGATGAGTGGATGTAGAGGTAAATCAAAGAGTGAAGGAAGCTAGTAAATATCTAGGTAGGTTGAAAAGTATGATGAGAAATAGATATTTGGGAATGAATGTAAAGAGAAAGATATATGAAGGTGTGGTTGTGCCGACAGCATTGTATGGAGCAGAGACTTGGAATGCAAGAGAGGATGAAAGGAGCAAGTTGAATGTAATGGAGATGAGGTGTTGAGAGGTGTGATTGGTGTATCTAGAATAGAGTAAGAAATGATGATGTCAGACAGAGAACGGGTGTTGGAATGAAGCTGTCGGATAGGTAATATCAGTGTGTGTTGAGATGGTTTGGACACATGGAAAGGATGAGTCATAAACAATAGTGAAGAGAGTATGGAGTGCAGAAGTGACTGAGTTAGGTCAAGAGGGAGACCTAGAATGAAATGGATGGATGGCATAAAAAGAGCACTGAATGCACGAGGAATGTCAGTGGAACTGGGAAGAGTGCATGCAAGAGATAGGAATGAGTGGAGGAAGATTGTGCATATATGACGCGGCCCAAAGGGATTTCTTGCACCTGCTAGCTCAGTGAGCTGTGGTGGACGGGTGTGAGGGGAGTTGCCACGTGATGAAGCGGTGGGGGTAAACCAGCTGAGGCTGTCGAGTCTCATTGAAGAATAGCCTTCCCCGCCTACCTTGTGGATGACCCAAGCTGGGTGGAAAGGGGGGAGACGTGGCAACCGTTTATCCCCAAGGAGCAGAGAGGAGTGGTTGAGGTGTGTGTGGATCGTGGTAAATGCGCATTTCTTGGCTCGGCCACCCCCCTTACAAGGGGGAATGAGGCATGTGTATATGTATATGTTGTGTTAGACGCTCCTATAAAAAACAAACTTCCAAAGATTATGGACACTGGAGTTATCATATGCATCAAATCTCATTATGGTTTTATCTTAAGACTTAAATTAATAAGTCTTACAGTTTACCCAGATTATCTCTCTCTCTCTCTCTCTCTCTCTCTCTCTCTCTCTCTCTCTCTCTCTCTCTCTCTCTCTCTCTCTCTCTCTCTCTCTCTCTCTCTCTCTCTCTCTCTCTCTCTCTCTCTCTCTCTCTCTCTATGGAATTCTTTACACTTTCTTAATTATGAAATTTTTATTTATGCATATACCTACACTTGAATATATTACTAGAAAACACAATGTTGCCTGCTGTTATTCTGACATAATTATGCAATGGTTGTACTGCATTCCCTTTTTGTAAGAGGTGGCCGAGTCAAAGCACACACCCGTTCATCAGAAAATTTATTCACCTCATCTCACATCTTAGTCCCTTTAAAATGTAGGTCACTACATTTCCCCAGCCACACCACTTGGGTCATCCACAGTGCAAGTGGGCAGCGGTATTTTTTGAAATATACAAGATGCAAATTTCTTGTAATTTGAGCAACAGAATAGGATTAAAACATGCCTATTTTCGTGTCTGTGCACTTGATGCGGCTTTTTCTTAATGAAACCTTTCATTGCATTCCGTGTCTTCTTTTTCTTCTTTCTCCATGGCTTTTTCCATTTTCATAAGGGGTCACTGTTACTCAATATCCTCTCGAAAACTATATTCCCCATTTAAATGGGGGTGGATACAGACATGCTAGAGCTAAAAGGGGTACCCCACGGTGGGATCGAACTCACGCTAACCGCTTCACAACACGCGCTGTCTACCACTGACCTACCATGACCGCCTCACTACCTTCTTAAATATGGTAAAATAAACTAATGCATTATGATGAAAGTTGCTTTGGGTGGTGAGATTTACAACCGAATGCTCTTCCTGATACCGACTTACTCTGTTAATCTGGACTTGGGACCGGCACCGACTGAACGAAATTAAATCAGCAGCACAGTCTTGAATCCATTGAATTACGCAGGCTTTATTATTATTATTATTATTATTAATATTATTATTATTATTATTATTATTATTATTATTATTATTATTATTATTATTATTATTATTATTATTATTATTATTATTAATCACCGTGGCTCAAGCGGTAGCGTCAGCGACTCTGGGCATCAGGTCAAGAGTTCGCGCCCCGTCACGTTCTGAGGTTAGCAAGGGCATGCACTCAGGGTAACGATTACATCTGCCAAAACAAGTCCTTCGCAAGAAGGCAACCGTCCTGGCCCTTGGTAGAAAAGGGAGTCCGTGACGTAAAACCGGAACATTATTATTATTATTATTATTATTATTATTATTATTATTATTATTATTATTATTATTATTATTATTATTATTATTATTATTATTATTATTATTATTATTGCAGTGGTTGTTGTTGTTGTAGTTGTGGTTTTGTAGCTATCGTCGTTGTCATTATATTATTATTATTATTATTATTATATTATTATTATTATTATTATTATTATTATTATTATTATTATTATTATTATTATTATTATTATTATTATTATTATCATTATTATTATTATTATCATTATTATTATTATTATTATTATTATTATTATTATTATTATTATTATTTTTATTATTATTATTAATATTATTATTATTTTATTAGTATTGTGCATGCATGCATAGCTTCTTGTCTGTATGTGAGCGTGTTGATAGTCACATGCAAAAAAACATGTAATGCAAAATTAGAACTTGGTTTGCACGCAAAAATGCAATAAGTGTAATTTATTAATTATATTAACCTATATCTATCTAGTCATCCATTTATCTATCTAATTGATTTCCATTTATTTATCTGTTACTGACTAGCTTGAATTATTCACTTATATTATGGT
Source organism: Halocaridina rubra (assembly GCA_037179515.1). Lineage (NCBI taxonomy): Eukaryota > Metazoa > Arthropoda > Malacostraca > Decapoda > Atyidae > Halocaridina > Halocaridina rubra. Next base: position 21,070 of record JAXCGZ010015102.1, read on the forward strand.
GTCCGGTGTAAATGCGAACTAGGTCTGATTATTTATATATCTATCTAACTCTCTCTTTAATTAATTATCATTCTTATTATTTTTCTTATTTTGATACATGTACTTACATTTATGTCTCAGCAGGTAGATACAGACCTAGGTTCGAACATCTGTCTGTCTATTTTCGTGTGCATCTGTTTATTTTTTTTTTTTTTATGATTGTGACACCAGGGCGAAAAAAAAGACCAAATCTGCCCTCATCGGACCTAAGTACAAAAAAAAAAAAAAATAAAGAGCAACAGAGATGGGGAATGTTGTCACTTGTCAAATGTGAGGGGATGATGAATGTGTAACGAATGTCCGAGGACATTCGATGTTGATGTAGGCATAGAAAAAAGACCGTAACTGAAGAAAGACTTAATATTTTAATTAATTTATTATTATTACTTGTCTTGAGTGATTCTCATACACACTTATATCTCAATAGGTAGATAATGGATTGGATTCGGTTTTACGTCACGAACTCCCTTTTCTGCTAAGGGCCAGGACGGTTGCCTTCTTACGAAGGACTTGTTTTGGCAGATGTAATCGTTACCCTGAGTGTATGCCCTTACTAACCTCAGTCCGTGACGGGGCGCGAACCCTCGACCTACCGCCTCAGAGTCGCAGACGCTACCATTTTGCCACGGAGACTACTCTCAACGGGTAGATAATACTCATGTCAATTTGTCTTATCTATCAGTCTACTTAATGTGTATGTCTCTATCAGTCTATCTAATTAGCTGTATGTGTCTATTTTTATATATTTGTACTTAATTTGTTAATATTTTTCTATTTTTCTATTTTTATTTTTATTTCACGTTCACATTTTGTGTCAGCGAGGAAATGCAAACCCAGGTCGGGTTATCTATCTATCTATCTGTCTATCTATCTATCTATCTATCTATCTATCTATCTATCTATCTATCTATCTATCTATCTATCTATCTATCTATCTATCTATCTATCTATCTATCTGTTTATCTGTCTATCTATCTATCTATCTATCTATCTATCTATCTATCTATCTATCTATCTATCTATCTACCTATCTATCTATCTATCTATATCTATATATATCTAAATATTTGTATTATATTTATTTATTCTTATATTTATATATGTGTATTTATTCTACCCATTTGTATGTAGTTACCGTGGCTCAACCGGTAGCGTCTGCGACTCTGAGGCGTCAGGTCGAGGGTTCGCGTCCCGTCACGGTCTGAGGTTAGCAAGGGCATGCACTCAGGGTAACGATTACACCTGCCAAAACAAGTCCTTCGCAAGAAGGCAACCGTCCTAGCCCTTGGTTGAAAAGGGAGTCCGTGACGTAAAACTGGAACTGGAACTGGAACTGATCCTACCCATTTGTATTTATTTTTATATCTGTTTTTAATCTTGATTGACTCATGTATATTTGTGTCTCAAAGTGCAAATGCAAAATTAGTATTGATAGTTTTGTCCTTGCTAAAACTGAGCTTGTGAAAATGCTGATCCACAGTTGACTCCACACATTATCTCTTTTTATCGCTTATCCTGTCGTGATTACAGGGATTAAAACCTAAGTTTTCTTCTTAAGTATTTTATATATAATTGTAGTACTTAAGTTCTTTTGTAATAACTCATGTATATTGGCAAGAAATTATCTATTTATCAATTGATTAAATTAATGTAATACAACTTTTTCATGCTGCACAGTGTAAATGCTTCAATACACACACACACACACACACACACACACACACACACACACACACACACACACACACACACACACACACACACACACATATACACTTTTTATGGGAATGAATTGTTGGTAACTGGAATTCGCCAAACGAAGAGAGTGAACACGCTGAACGCATTCCATATTATGAAGGAAAGATATAACTGTCAATAGAGACCAAAATCTGACCAGGAGACGGGAAATTACGAGAACAGAACACTTTCCCCTGAGAACAATCAGGTAAATATTCACGCATACACATACGCGTCAACACAGTAATTATGCACGCATGAAATGTACACCAAAGTAATAATACCATTGTACCAAAATATTAAGTTTTACGTGTGTGTTGGTAGGAAGAATTATTATTGAGCGGCCTTGAGATATATAACAAAAATATACAGAATCTGAATTTCAGATCAAAACTTAGCACGAGGGTCTGCTCCTCTCTTTTTTCTCTTACTTTATTTAATTTTCGTCCTTTTCCCTCCAATTCCCTTATATCCTTAATCCCCTCCCCTTTTTCCCCTCCTATCCTATCCCATAAAAAAAAAAAAAAAAAAAAAATATATATATATATATATATATATATATATATATATATATATATATATATATATATATATATATATATATATATATATATATTAGTAGTTTTGTAGCTTAATACTGACAGATGATAATTTGCATACAAAATTCAGGCATTACGCTCCTTCGCGTGTTGGTGTCTGGGCTTAAATACAAATAATAATAATAATAATAATAATAATAATAATAATAATAATAATAATAACAATAATAATAATAATAATTATAATAATAATAATAATAGTCAATCAATCACTCAGTCTTTATATCATATGAACATTAGGAGTAGTAGTAGTAGTAGTAGTAGTAGTAAGAATAGAATAGTACTACTACTGCTACTACCAGTAGTAGTAGTAATAGTAAAGTTTAAGCCATGCAGCCAGTCTTGAGTCGTAATTAACTCAAGAAGTCCTGGAATCCATTCAGCCGTTACTTAGTTTTATCTGTTTAACCCAAGAAGTCCCTGAATCCGTTCAGCCGTTCTACCTATTTAATCCACGCAGTACAGTGAAGTTTACTGAATGATTTAGAGAACTCTCACTTTAATAATAGTAGTGTTAGTAAAACAGCGGTAATTAGCGCACAAACGCATATGTAACAAAAAATGGCAGTGGCATTCATTGCAAGTTTTCTAGTTTCATCAACACGAACAGAACAGATTATCTTTTTTTTTTTTGGGGGGGTGGCTATCGAGACAGACAAATGCATCATTTATTGACATAATTCATTCTCAATAACGTATTATCGGCCCCTTAGCAGCAAGCTATTTGACAGTATACGTCTTCCAAGGAAAATCGATGTCTCTCTTCCGTACACAAAACCCTTAGAATGAGGTGACATAACCTTTGAAATATTCATGTAATAAAACGGATCAAACATTTTATTGGTCATCGTGGATCGAGGATGGGAGAGGGAGGTGCCTGAATATGAACAAATAAGGCGAAGGGGGGGGGGGGGAAGGAAAAGTTTGTTTTCTTTGAAAGCAACTCTTGAAGCGTAATAAATCTTATGCTGGTTGCGTTTTCCTTAGGGGGCACAAGAAGTTGAATTTTGGAAGTACGGTACTATGGAGGGTAGTCGGAGGTAAAGGATGCATGGAGGAAGGGGATGGAGGATAGAGCCCTAGGGGAGGGGGGTAAAGGTGGATAGATCGCTTGGGATGAGGGATAGGAAGAAGACACCGTCATGCAATTTTAAGTTAGCGAGACGTCGTCTGCATGTTTAGGGCGAGTGACCCTGTACCTGAGTTGCTTGAAATTAATAGTGACATCATCTCACAGGGTCCATTGGTCAAATAAATATTGCAGATGGGGATGTTGGCTCAGAGTTAATGGTGCCGGTAAAATTTTGGATTAAATTAGAAAGCATCTCAGTAAGATCGTATATTAATGTGTAAGTAAAACGAAAGTCTCTTAAAATCACATTTTAATTTGGCCTGATTTATTTGTACCTGTGCATGAAAAAATGCTCACAGTGTCCATCGGATTTATAATTTTTTAAGGTGGCGATGTAGGCCTAAACTGAACCAAAGGTAAATTTTAGATGTATTAAAAAAAAAAAACGTAATATGCTATCGTGGGTATAAAACGACAAAATCTCAATATCATAACATTTCAATTTGGCCTTATTTTTGTGAACCTGCACATAAAAAAAAAAAAAAAAATTAAGGGTCAATTGGGCTATTATATTTAGCAGATGAAGATGTCTTAAACTGACCGAAGCGTAGCTTTTACAGGACGTGAAACGAACTTTCTCAATACAATTATGAATTTTGGGCCTAACTTAGATTTTAAAAATGTGGCCTCTTTCTGGACATGTGAAATTAGAAATACTCTCAATGAACTCGAACGCTGTGATTAGTATAATCGTGTGCTTGATAATGATGGATCAATACACATACAACTACAGTACATGCGTTTCTTAGCATGGCTAAAGTAAACAAGATTGAGTAATTAGTTTTATGTACTCACAAATAACGGGAATTAATATTAGCTCTCAATTTTTTGTGTACAGGAACGCTGCCATGATTGTGTAATTGTATACGACAGCAACGTACAGTATTTACGATATACACTACTGCTTCATAAGGACCAAGAAGCAATATTTTACGTCAGCCGACTTGAATAATAAAGGCAACGTGAATATTTATCTAAAATCGATTTGGACAAGGTGATTTACTGCCAAGTGCTGGTGAGCCGAGTTTGTTTATACATTATAAATTTTTGGATTATAGAAATATGTCCATTACTGTAACTGTATTTTAGTTGGTTTCCAGATTCAAGCTGTCCACCCCCACTCGCATGGGGATTCATAGTGACAAAAATAGTGGCCTAAGATTTTTGTGGATTCAATAATTTATGTATGTTAACAGGGGTTAGAAGACATTAAACATGCCTCCTCTCTTATGATAATTATGAGTTTGGTTTCACAAGTGATATATCTTAACATAATTGTTGTCTTTTAAACTGCTGAGTTAGTAGGGGTTAAGACTTTGATGTGAGTGGAGAAGGTTGGTTCTGCTTATGGCACTCCATATTGAAGTAGGTAAAGCTAAAATCAAGGAAGGCACTAGACTGGATTTAGTGGTGCTTTTTCCACTCGTAAGTGTACTCCGTATCTGCTGAGTCGGTAGTGAGTAGAAGACTACAAATCATACTGTTATCCCTCTTCCATATACTTGGAATTGTTAGGTAATAAGTTCAGATCTTCCTGAACTCTGCTTATTTTTTATGGTGACTGTGACTATAATTTACTTATCTACCATTAATAATGAACGCTTGCGCACATATATGCATACATATTATAATGGGGACATGATATGATATCATCTTTAACTGTATCCAGTGGTGGAGACGGATGGTTATTATATTAATCTTAGACTTCCTTGCTAACACTTTTCGTTAATTATTGGATAGTCTCTTAGTTTATAAGGGCCTCTCTTAGAAGATTTTTCTTTCTAATTTTATCACACTAAAGAAAATCCCTCCTAACTTAATTGTACTTTATTATGGTGACTGTGTGTACTTTGACTCTGTCACCCCCATACAAGGGGGACTGCGGCCTTTGTATTTGTAAGTATATATATCCCAAGCATTACAGAACATGTCTGCTGCGCTTGGTGCTGGTCCCATCCTCAGATAAAAGGATGGCGAGCCAGGAAGGGTATTTAGTCATAAAACTCAGAGAAAAACCAAACCTCGAAGAGGCTGAGTCAGAAACAATGACACCTTGTGAAAATGGGAACTGTTTGATAAAGAATAGAGTTAAATATCAACGGAAATTTTCATATAATTCTTTAAATATATCAGAAACAAATATCAGGAAATTTATTCGAGACTAATATATAACCCTTACAAATGATGATGATAATAATAATAATAATAATAATAATAATAATAATAATAATAATAATAATATAATAATAATAATAATGCAGTGCATCACACATTTTTAATAGAATAAGGTCAACGATTATTTGTTGGAGTCCGGATACATGAAACATACAGCTATTTAATTTTCGTTAGTATTATCATTACCTGAGAATTCAAGGATAATTTCCCTTACATGTGTGTACTCGGTAATCGCGTTAACAGTACTGGCTTAGAGACCAACAGACGCCACTGGCGCTGGTAAGTCGCACAAAATATTTTTTTTTTCTCCTCGATATAGTGTGGTTCAAACTCGGCTTATCTGATGAGTAAACTTGTCCTCCAGTTTACTAGGTGTTTACGCCTTTCCTCTTCCTTCCCTCCCCCCAGCCCCATGTTTATCCAAGGCAGACACATGTCTTAATCATCTTTTGGCGTGTTCCTTGCTTTTCAAACCTCATATATTGATCATTCTCTCCTACAATATACGTTTCCTTGAAGATAACCTCCACCTCACTTATTAGAACCTGGCTCTGCCCTGGGATCTAGTAGAAGTAGATTGAACTCTTATCACTAAAAATTAGTCATTATTTTTTTCAGTGACTGCGAAAGTAATGAGATCTGGTACATTCTACAGCCTGTCTGAGAGAGAGAGAGAGAGAGAGAGAGAGAGAGAGAGAGAGAGAGAGAGAGAGAGAGAGAATTGCAAATGGCAGTTGTTTGGAGATAGCAACACATTACTCGCTGCACGTTCCAATCTCTCTCTCTCTCTCTCTCTCTCTCTCTCTCTCTCTCTCTCTCTCTCTCTCTCTCTCTCTCTCTCTATGTTAAAATGTAACCCTTAATCATCGTGTTTTGATATCATTATTTCTGTCTCACATTAAGAAGTCCTTAGACTTACTCCCTCATAATTTTTATTGTATATATTCTTTTGCTTTTGTTGACAATGAGAGGGTAATGGTATCCCTCCTGTCAAATGCTTAGGCTATATAAGAACATCCTGAAAAGATTAGTGTTGTTAATGGTATATCTTCGCATTTTGGGGTTTTGGAAGGGTCATAGCTTAATGCTCGTTCTCGGTTTTCATCTAAAAATACATAGATAAATAAAATTATATTATTTTAAGAAATATGTTAATTGTTTAACCTACATGCGAGGCACCCGTCCACTTCTGGTAGATTTTTTTTTTTTTATAAAACCTTTTTTACTCCATTTTTCCCCGGCTGCTGGTTATGGTAAGCCTAAGATAACAAAAGTACCTTCGTTCCTTCGCCTAGCGTTTTAGTGCCTATGCAAAAAACACATGCTCATTTATGGGAAGCTTTTAGATCTCTCTCTCTCTCTCTCTCTCTCTCTCTCTCTCTCTCTCTCTCTCTCTCTCTCTCTCTCTCTCTCTCTCTCTCTCTCTCTCTCTCTCTCTCTCTCTCGGTGCTCTTCACATATGTGATCTACTATGGACATTCACATTCCAGTACGTGCTCTACCAAGATTTTTAAATCTAATTTACCTATACAAACAAATAGCAGGTAGAACTTAACCTAACCTAATTTAACCTTTATATTTCTAAATAAATGAATTTTAATTATTTTCTTATTTTTTAATATTTTGGCCAAATACAATGGTAGAGCACATATTGGAAGAGCGCGCGCACACACACACACACACACATACACACACACACACACACACACACACACACACACACACACACACACACACACACACACACACACACACACACACACACACACACATATATATATATATATATATATATATATATATATATATATATATATATATAGAGCACAATATCAAAGAATAGCCTCACCGTATTCCCTGCGTGTCGTAAAAGGCGACTAAAAGTGGACGGGGCGGGGGGACTAGGAGTCCCCCCCCCCTTGTACCAACCTCCTGTGAGACGTCAAAGAAGAAGGGGAGTAGAGGGGAGAATAACTTCTCCCCAAACTGTTTTCCTTTTTTGATGTCGGCTACCCCCCAATTAAAGGGGGAAACAGCCAAGGTATATGTATATATATATATATAATATATATATATATATATATATATATATATATATATATATATATATATATATATATATATATATATATATATATATATATATCACACACACACACACACATGAGGTAAGCCAAATCTTACAGGAAAGAGAGGGCTGGGCAGATTGCATATTCCTAGACTTCCAGAAAGCGTTTGACACTGTTCCACATGGGAGACTTATTAGGAAGCTGCAATCAATGGCGTGGAAATGTTTTGGAATGGATAAAAACTTTCTTAGAAGGAAGGGAACAGAGGGTTAGAGTAAGACACTCAGTGTCTGAATGGAGAAGAGTTAGTAGTGGAGTTCCACAGGGTTCAGTTTTAGGGCCACTTTTGTTCCTTGTATATGTAAATGACCTACCAGAGTCTGTAAATTCATTCATGAATATGTTTGCAGATGATGCAAAGATTGTGAAGAAAGTAAAAAACGAGAACAATGGTAGAGAACTTCAGGAGGATCTAAATAATCTGCATGAGTGGTCAGAAAAGTGGCTAATGAAATTCAATACTTCAAAATGTAAGGTAATGAGAATGGGTACAAGTGCAAGAAGGCCCAAGCTTGACTACTCGGTGGCTGGAGTACAACTTCAAGAGACAGAAAATGAGAGAGATCTAGGAGTAAACATACTGGCAGATTTGTCTCCAGAAATACATATAAATGGCATAGTAAGGGCAGCATATGCATTCTTATCAAATGTAAGGGTAGCCTTCAGGCACATGGACAAGGAAATGTTCAGAAATATTTATGTAATCTATGTGAGGCCAAAACTCGAATATGCAGCCCCCTTTTGGAATCCGCACTTGAAAAAGCACATAGCTAAGCTTGAAAAAGTTCAAAGACATGCCACGAAACTGGTGCCAGAAATACGCAATCTCAGTTATGATGAGAGGCTGAGGGAATTAGACTTACCATCACTGGAAGCTAGAAGAGTGAGGGGGGATATGGTGATAGTCTTTAAATTCCTTCATGGTTATGATAGAGTGGATAGGGATCGATATTTTGATATGGCTGGCTCTAGAACTAGAGGTCATAGTTTGAAGCTTCGTAAGAAAACTTGTTTGCAGGATGTAAGAAAATACTTTTTCAGTGTAAGAGTAGTTGATAATTGGAATTGGCTAAGCGAGGAGGTAGTTAATGCTATCTCAATCCATAGTTTTAAGGACAGGTATGATAAGTATCACTAAGTATAAAATGGAACCGATCAGGAGACGGGAAGATACGAGCTTTGGGCTCTTTCCCGTAAACAAAATTAGGTAAAAAAAATTAGGTAATCACACACACACACACACACACACACACACACACACACACACACACACACACACACACACATATATATATATATATATATATATATATATATATATATATATATATATATATATATATATATATATATATGTTCATATTAAAGTTTCTCCCAACCTCACTCGTGGCCTCGTTTTCACATTTAATTCAAATTCCAATCTAATTGGCCATTAACAATAATCATATAAACACATTACCATATGTGAAAACATGAATCATATTTTACACGACCGGGATTCGAGCCTAGTACACATAATTACTGTGCCAAGGCGCTACCATCTACTCCACAGGAGGTACAAAGAGAAATCAACCTTACAGCTTAACTGCTGTACTAGGAATGAACGCATTCTATCTGAATGCCTATTTATTCATATTATAGTTTCTCCCAACCTCATTCGTGGCTTCGTTTTCGCAAATAATTCAAATCCCAATCTATTTGGGCATCAACAATAATAAAATAAGCACATTACCATATGTGAAAACATGAATCATATTTTACCTGACTGGGATTCGAACCTAGGATGCATAATTACTGTGCCAAGGCGCTACCAACTACACCACAGAAGGTAAGGTTGGTTTCTCTTTTATAAGCTGTCGTGTGATAGGTCGCGCTTTGGCACAGTAATTATGTGTCCTAGGTTCGAATCCCAGTCAGGTAAAATATGATTCATGTTTTCACATATGGTAATGTGCTTATTTGATTACTGTCGATGCCCGGTTAGATTTGGATTTGAATTAAATGCGAAAACGAAGCCACGAGTGATGTTGGGAGAAACTGTAATATGCACAAATAGATATTTAGATAAAATGCTTTCATTTCTAGCATAGCAGTTAAGCTGTAAGGTTGGTTTCTGTTTTTACCTTTTATGATGTATAGTTGGTGGCCCCCTGGCACAGTAATTATGTGTCCTAGGTTCGAATCCTGGTCGGGTCAAATATGATTCATGTTTTCACATATGGTAATGTGCTTATTTGATTATTGTTGATGCCTAATTAGATTGGGACTTGAATATATATATATATATATATATATATATATATATATATATATATATATATATATATATATATATATATATATATATATATATATATATATATATATATTCCAGTACAATTTGTTAAGTAATCATATAGGTAATACATAATGCATAAATTTATCACTCACGTCGAGAGAGAGAGAGAGAGAGAGAGAGAGAGAGAGAGAGAGAGAGAGAGAGAGAGAGAGGAGAGAGAGAGAGCAATATCTAAAATGTTTGATGGAAAAAGTCAAGAACTACTTCCATGATATTTTTTTTTATGAATGAATTAAATACAAACTGCTTTTGCATTGATGTTATGAATTAAATATCTTTGTTTTATATTTCTGCTTGCTGATATTTGTTATTAGAACTCGTTCCATAGGTAGGAAAATAGTTTGAAAACAATGTGGGGCTAATTCATGTTTCATTTACCCTCTAAAGTCTAGATCGTGATAAACTGATTTCTACATTCATTTCCCTTTCAGCTTGCGGCTGAGCAATAAGTGATGGCAGCAATATCTTTTAACCAACTTATATATATATATATATATATATATATATATATATATATATATATATATATATATATATATATATATATATATATATATATATATATATATATATATATATATATATATATATATATATATATATATATATATATAACTATTTTGGCCGAGATGAAGAGGTCATGATTTTTGTGGAAAGATTCGTAAGTAATCTATGCACAAGATGGGGTTATCATACCTTAGAACTTGCTAAGTGAACTAAGCTAGTACACCCCTAGATGTACAAATGAATAGTGGAACAGTTACTGTCGTGAACTATGACTTAAATAAGATTAGACCATTGGATGCAAGATCAGTTGGCGGGTAACTATACCCCCATTTCAATTGTACTTCTTGTACAATATATAAATAAATATATATAAATAGATTAAAAATGAATAAATAAAACTTTCTAAACGCCAGAGAATCGCATTGGACGCTAAAACTTGCATTCTGAGACAAAAATAAAATGCATATCTGGGGAAATTGGTCTGGATATCTCTGCCAAACTTTCATAAGATTCCATTTTATGGGTGGTAACGATCCCTTTGTCGTAGTCATCATCATTATCATCATCATCGTTGTCCCTTTCTTGGTTTGTACACCATTTCCCTGTCTTTTGCAAGTGCAACTGTTTTTGTTGTGGTAGCTACTACTACTACTACTACTACTACTACTACTACTATGACATGCAGGAAATAAGGCATTATTTTTCCATTTTGCCCACTGGGATAAATAATAATGATAATAATAAAAATAATAATAATAATAATAATAATAATAATAATAATAATAATAATAATAATAATAATAATAATAATAATAATAACAGTAGCCTGTATGGAATTTGTACAATTAATACAATAAGATTTGAAGATTCTTCTAATATAATCATTATTATTGAGACTATAAGCATCAAACATTCTTGATTAAGATAATGGAATGCATCATAAATGATGTATACTAATATTGCCTATTGTATTATATTGTATACAAATTCAAATTGAATGAGAAGTAATTTAATTAGAGTAGCGCGGGGTAAGTTATTGAAGATGGAAAATATAGCAAATTGGAATGCGGTAAAGGGTAAAATATATAAATAAAGAGCTATTTGTGTGAGAAATTAATATCTCTAGCTAGCTCTACCCACTTCTATCTAGCATGTTAATATATAAAATTAAAAAAATGTATAATAAATGCTATTGAATCGGACTCTTTAGCAAAATAGAATGTGGAGGAAGGCATAGCCTATGCATGTCATTCTCCTTTGCTCGAGACTCCTAGTAGTCAGGACAATAATTTTTCGAGACATCTAGCACAAGCTAACTGGTTCAGCAGTTTCTAATTAGATTCAGCAGGTGATGTCTGCTGATATGATGCAAGAGTTTATACTTACTGAGGTCTCTTATTAATAAAGGTGTTCGTTTTTAATTGGTAGAAATAGCATTTTAGGATTACTAGCCCATTCGAGCCTATATAATAGGAATAATTATCCCAATCTCGATGCTTTTCCTAAACTTGATGCCCAAATGAAGTTCATTTGGCAAACTATAAAATATTTTTCACCTAACTAACGCCCCAAAATGCCAACTGATATGTAATGGATAAAGGAATATGATATGCCTTGCATGGAACATGAGATCAAGACTTGGCTTCAGTTCAACTGCAGTCGAACCAAAATTTTGCTTTTCATATGATTTCCTAAAAAAAAAAAAAAAAATAAATAAATAAACCCATACTTCCGATACTGTGTAAAATATCGGAAATATAATAAAAATAGAATAAACAGCGTAGTCAATAGACACAAAAAGGTTTAAAATAAAAAATGCCTACTGATGTGAGATGAGAAGAATGACAACTACAAAATAAAAGTATGTCGTAAGCGGGAGAATGGCTTTGTTGAAAGGAAAATGTTTACTTTCAACAAAAATGTTTTCAGCATATCAAAGTAACAATGTATGTGTGCTTGAGAGAGAGAGAGAGAGAGAGAGAGAGAGAGAGAGAGAGAGAGAGAGAGAGAGAGAGAGAGAGACTCGTCCCCCTTGTGAGGCATGTGTCTGAAGGAGCTATGATAACGTCGTCATGCAGACGAGCTCTTTTTCTTTCATCGTTTGCCAAGATGCCGTGTTTCCAAGCCTCCTGCTCTCTATACTTTTATGCAGACTCCACCCACCTCTTATTACAAGTATTCTTGCCACATAGACGGAATTCACAAACGATGTGACAGATTGGTATTCTACAAAGTAACATTTACGAGAGGAGGAGCTCCTCTGCCATTTCAAAAAAAATGAATATTTTTGGAAATTTTATAAATAGTAAAGAACGGTTGACGTTTCATTAAATAATAATAACTATGTTTATTTTGTTTGATGTTCTCGTTAAGTCTGCAATATTAAGGAGTTTTGTTACCTGAATTTCAATGGATTAAAGATGGTTTTCCCCATAAAATAAAGTAAATTTCATTTTAAAGGAGCCGAGTTCGAGCCTGCCTCGTTTCGAGAAGAAAAGGTAAAATTTTCGGTGTATCATGTCGAGCATGTGGAAGGGACAGTAGCAGTCTGTCGTCTCCTAGCCCTTGCAGACTCAGTATATGGCATGAGTACATCTGTGGAGTTGGAAGTCCAGTGGTTTGGTTTGGTTTCGGTTTTACGTCACGAACTCCCTTTTCAACTAAGGGCTAAGATGGTTGCCTTCCTGCGAAGGACTTGTTTTGGCAGATGTAATCGTTACTCTGAGTGTATGCCCTTACTAACCTCAGTCCGTGACGGGGCGCGAACCCTCGACCTGCCGCCTCAGAGTCGCGGACGCTACCATTTTGCCACGGACACTACTTGGAGTTGGAAGTCCAGTGTTAGATCTAAATATCCCTTTTGCTCATGGGCCAGGATGCACCTGCTTATGCCTGTCCTGCATATCAGCGCTAAAGAGAAAGATGCCTGGGTCATTACTAACAATTTAACCGTAGGAATATCTACCTTAATTTTAATGAATACCAGCTTTGTTTTATTTGTTTTTATCCTGAACATATTATTTGACACAAGATTGAATCACCGAATCCTTTTGAAGAGAAAAGGTAATGCATACTTTATTACGATGACCTCGTCGTTTTAGATATATATCATAGCCTAGTTACATTTGCAATTGAAGTCAAAGCCCCTTATGTGACAAGTTGAATGTCCAATAATGCGTACATTTCTCTCTCTCTCTCTCTCTCTCTCTCTCTCTCTCTCTCTCTCTCTCTCTCTCTCTCTCTCTCCTCTCTCTCTCTCTCTCTCTCTCATAATGATTCATTGTGTAGTGTTCGTGTTGATTTAAACATTTATTTATTTATATATGTATTTGCTTATTTATTTATTTATTGTGTATTATTCATATATGATTAAGGCAAGGCCTATGCAGTTTTTTTTTAATATACAAGTGCATGTAGTATTTATTAACCTGAAATTTTTAATATTAATATATATTTGCATCTATTTTTATCTAGCAGTTCCTCATTTCAGTCACTTATTTCAGTATCTAATTACGAATTTGCATATGTTTGCATTTATATTTTTAATTTTTCAGTTTGGGAAATGTTACATTTTTGGCTATTTCTTACTATAATTGAAGCTAATTTTAGTGTGCCTCTACCGGAACCTGCACTCTATAGTCTATATATGTCTATGGCCAATAATATTTAATGAAAAATAGTTCATTTTATGAATCATTATGGATTGACGGTTAGGTTACTCTAGTTAGATTGGGTTAGGTTAAGTTAGGGTGCGATGTAGAGATTCTAGTGAGATAGAGTGGGCCACTCTATGATTTTACTGGTTTTTATTCTTTAGTATATATTTGCTGCTCTTCTCTGCTTGTTTTCTTCATATTTTCATAAGACTATTTAAAAAATTATTATTATTATTATTATTATTATTATTATTATTATTATTATTATTATTATTATGAGTGTGAGACTGGGACAGGCAAAAACTGCCCTCATCAATAAAGGCCCGGGCACGAGAAAACACCAAGACAGAGGAAAAGAAAAAGGTTAAGGACAAGGCAGAGATGAGGTAATGTTACACAAAGGAAAACGACAGACGAAAGATAGTCAAAGAACAGATGGCCTAGAGATGTGGAGGATTAGGCCCTGAGATGATGATAGATCCGCTTTCTGAAGGAATTAGGTCTTAAGACTTACTTAATGTTCTTACAAGCTTTCCAGGAAAAAAAAAAATTGTTTTCATTGAAGAACGTGGTAATAGGTGAAGGTATCTGAGCAGGATAATTAATTCCAAATTTGTTTGTTTTATTTTTTCCGTGGCTGACTTTGGTATATATGGAGCATGTTTAAAAGTTAGTTAATTTGGTTACGTGAGAGTGCTTGATGTTTAGTCTTCAAGAAATATTTTGTAAAGTATCTCATCATTTGTTTATCTATCTATCTATCTATCTATCTATCTATCTATCTATCCATCTATATATCTATATGTTTGTCTATTTGTCATGCGCACACATATGCAATATCTTCCTTAATCTATGAGAATTGTATTACATATTTTTATTTATCCATCTTTATGCAAGAAAAATTAATTGCTATTTCAGTAAATATTTTTACCGATATTATTGTAATACTGAAGTCTCTCTCTCTCTCTCTCTCTCTCTCTCTCTCTCTCTCTCTCTCTCTCTCTCTCTCTCTCTCTCTCTCTCTCGTTTTTGTCCCACGTGAGTTCAGAGTAGGGAGCGACTTAAATAGACCCGTTGGTAAACACGGTGTACAACCCACTCACTTATACTGACATAGACGAGTTGTGTTTTTTAAGTATTGAAGACGAAGCAGCAGCATATCGAATTCTGTCATTGTTTTAAGAACATTAAGAGAACTGATAGGTAGCATCTTGCATTATTATTATTATTATTATTATTATTATTATTATTATTATTATTATTATTATTATTATTATTATTATTATTGCTGATATTGCCGTTGATATCAAATAATATTATTATTACAGTTATTGTTCATTAGATTATTAGCTTCATATTCATTCTAACTACGTTTATAATTACTTTTTTTTTTCCTAATGACAGACACATTTAGTAGACTGGCTAAAACGCTGATATTGATGGGACATGTACAGTAGGTAGGTCAAAACGTAGATAATGACAGGGCATATATAATAGATAGGCAAAAACGTTTAAAGCAAAGTGCTGTTGTGAATATTTAAAATAATATTAGGCCAGTTTAGTAGACAAGCTAAACCTAGAGTAATGAAATCTGACTTCAGGCGACTAGTCACAGCATGTGTCCACCTGGTACTTGATGGGTATGTTTACTAAGAATATTCGTTTGAATATGTTCCCTATAAAAAGGAATCTCTCTCTCCTCTCTCTCTCTCTCTCTCTCTCTCTCTCTCTCTCTCTCTCTCTCTCTCTCTCTCTCTCTCTCAACACTCCTTCCCATCCAAACCCCCCTCCATTTGCTATTATTTGTTTGGTCTTAAACAGTGTGTTTAGACCCCTGAGCACCATTAGCCTCGCTGCATGTATGATTACATTTTCAAAGAATTTTATCCTTATGGTTTTCGTTATTACTAATCAATTAGATGAGAGAGAGAGAGAGAGAGGGAGAGAGAGAGAGAGAGAGAGAGAGAGAGAGAGAGAGAGAGAGAGAGAGAGAGAGTATTACGTTGCAGTGCTTATAGGGTATTCCTAAACATGTAATCAATGTTATTTACGAAGGCCTATGCGTGTTTTTTCAATTGCTAAAAGAAAACCACCAATAGTATACTATCCTATGTATACT
>JAXCGZ010015102.1:42500-47500 GCA_037179515.1 Halocaridina rubra
CTTACTAATTATAAGTCCTAGGTTCGAGTCCCGGTCGGGGTAAAAAAAAAATGATTCATGTTTTCACATATATAATGTGCTTGCTTGGTTATATATATATATATATATATATATATATATATATATATATATATATATATATATATATATATATATATATATATATATATATATATATAAGTAGAGAGAGAGAGAGAGAGAGAGAGAGAGAGAGAGAGAGAGAGAGAGAGAGAGAGAGAGAGAGAGAGAGAGAGAGAGAGAGAGAGAGAGAGAGAGAGAGATAAATATATATCTCTAATGTTGACGTGCCTTCAAGATGTATTTAGGCGAGTTACGAAATTGATGTCTACTTGTAATGGATATGTGTGGCCTCAGTGTCGGACAGCCTTCACTTGCAGAATGCATCTGCAGTAAACTCGTATTTTGCATAAGATCAATAAGTTAACTTGTTTGATGCATCTCTTAGTCATTCCTTGGTATTAATCTTACTAACACTTTGAAAAAATCTCTCTTTCTTACTTTCCTTCTTTGTTGAAAGAAATAATGTTTGCGCATGATAGTTTATATATATATATATATATATATATATATATATATATATATATATATATATATATATATATATATATATATATATATATATATATATGAGACCCCAGACCGAAAATCGAACCTAAGATACAATTACTGCGCAAAAGCGCTATCAACTACACCACTGAAGGTCTAATGAAGAAACAAACTTTACAGCTTATACTCCATATTTCCGATATATAGACATTAATAATAATCAAATAAACGCATTAACATATGTGACAACATGAGTCATATTTTACCACTGACCGGTACTCGAACCTAAGACACATAATTACTGTGCCAAGGCGCTTTCAACTACACCACTGAAGGTGTAGCTGAGATTTGAATTAAATGCGAAAAACGAAGTCACGAGTGAGGTTAGTATACGTAATGCAAATTGAATATTTCTTTCAAAATTAAAGTTGAGTCCAAGTGAAACCGTCTTACCGCATGTATTATGAGCCTGAGTGAATCAGTCTTACCTCAATACTTATTAAGCCCTTCGTTTTAATAATGCTAATTAAATATGCAATGAAAATAGCTTAATTAATAATGAGCCTTTAGTGCATCAGTCTTACTGCAATACTTCTAAAGTATTCCGTGATAGTATAATCCTTGAGCGAGAAAAATATTCTCCAAAAACTTCTCTAGAATTTATGGATCTCGAGCCTTTAGTGAATCAGTCTTACTGCAATACTTATGAAGTTATCCTTGACATTAACCCTACTTGAATAAACGAGGAGAGATAAGAATCTAAATCATATTTGAATTCCAGATTAAAACTTAGCACGAGGGTCTGCCCCTCTCTTTTTCATCTCTTACTTTTTTTAATTTTCGTGCTTTTCCCTCCAGTTCCCTTATATCCTTAATCCCCTCCCCCTTTTTTCCCCTCCTATCCCATCCTAAAAAAAAACAAAAACAAAACCCTACTTGAATAAACGAGGAAGAAAAATCTCGGAAAACTTCTCTTGAATTTATGGTTCTTGAGCGTTTAGTGAATCAGTCTTACTGCATTTATTGATTAAGTTTTCCAATAGTTCATCATTTTTGACGTGATAAATGGCTGTGGGCATTCACTGATATCACGGTTTGATGGATCACATTGTGAATATATTTTCAATTTCACTGGCGGAGTAAAACTAACTTTACTCTGTGTTGGTCCCATGCCGGGATCCAGGGATGTGCATTTATTACTTTTATATTTTTTATGCGTGTGACACCGGGACGGGCAAAGAATATTGACCTCATCGGGCCCGGGCTTCAAGTAAACATTGAGAAGAAGAAGAAGAAAAGATAGCAGCTTAAGGACAAGCTATATATATATATATATATATATATATATATATATATATATATATATATATATATATATATATATATATATATTATATATATATATATATATATATATATATATATATATATATATATATATATATATATATATATATATATATATATATATATACATACATATATATATATATATATATATATATATATATATATATATATATATATATATATGTATATAAATGATATGCAAAAAGAGGAAAGGCTTAAAGAATAGTCAAAGAAATGAAGAGTTAGAAATATGACTCTCTCTCTCTCTCTCTCTCTCTCTCTCTCTCTCTCTCTCTCTCTCTCTCTATATATATATATATATATATATATATATATATATATATATATATATATATATATATATATATATATATATATATATATAATTCACTCCAGCTACTGGGTGAAAAAACTAAATTCAAATACGTGCCTGGCCCAAACCCTGGGCTATTAATGTGCATTCACTAATCTATTTGAATATTAACAAACCAGCCATGAGGGGGAAAATTAGATCAACTCAGTGCCTGTCTCAATCACGGATCAATAACTAGATTCACTGATCTTAGGATTAGCTTTCATCCAGCCAATCTGGAAGCAAACTAGCTTATCTGAGTGCCTCACCACAGATCAATGGCTGTGCATTCACTCATCTAATATCTTCATTCCAGCCACTGAGGAAGCAAACTAGCAGTATGGTCAAGAGCTCGGATCAGTGGCTGAGCAGTCACTGATATTGCGCTTTGATGGATCACATTCTGGGTATGGGTATATCGTCTAGTCAGCCACTGGGAAACAACCCAACTAAACTTGGTACCGGTCCCAAACCAGGACCAGTAGAGAAGGTTGGTATCAGGAAGGGCATTTGCTGGCTGAAAATTTTTGAGATGAAACTAAGCACTACTTTCCAGGATGCTAGTGAGAAACAGCGACTTCATATGAAAATGGAACAATATTGCTGATAAGGACTATAGAAATCTGTGTTAGATGCGTAAGGCAGAGTGCCCTAAGCAACTGGCATAAACTTCTTCTTCTCCTTCTTCGTCTACATCTTTTCCCACTTTTATGTGGGGTCAATGTTTCTGGCCAGTTATCTGTACTGGCCATATATTGGTTTTGGCAAAATTTTTATGGCCGGATGCCCTTCCTGCCGCCAACCCTCCCCATCTACCCGGGCTTGGGACAGGCACCAAGTTGAGGCTGGCTTGACCCCCTCAGTGGGTGGGTTAGAAATTGGAATAAACTGATGGAGAAAAATAATATATTTTTTTCAGAGTAATAATTGTATAATAAAAAAACTCAGATATTATGAAACAATTTAAATAAAATATCGAGTTCTTATTTTAATATAATTGTTAGACCCTGTCAACGCAACAGGCTATGGAGTACACCATCAGATATGAGGCCATTGGTAGAGCAGTGTCATTATAAATAGTGTTGAGCACTTTATTGTAACAAAATTAGCTAAATGGAAAATAATTATATGTATGAGTCCATTGATGGGACAGTATTTCTTTCAACCAATGGTTTTACTTTCTGAGATAACATCGTTGTGCACATTTTTCTACTTACACGTGCGCAGACATACGCACACACACACACAAACACGACACACACACACACACACACACACACACACACGATATTTCGATATGGCTGGCTCTAGAACTAGAGGTCATAGTTTGAAGCTTCGTAAGAAAACTTCTTTGCAGGATGTAAGGAAATACTTTTTCAATGTAAGAGTAGTTGATAATTGGAATTGGCTAAGCGAGGAGGTAGTTAATGCTATCTCAATCCATAGTTTTAAGGACAGGTACGATAAGTATCACTAAGTCTAAAATGGAACCGATCAGGAGACGGGAAGATACGAGCTTTGGGCTCTTTCCCGTAAACACAATTAGGTAATCACAATTAGGTAATCACACACACACACACACACACACACACACACACAACTATCCGAAAGGAGATTACATCAAAATGAATGAGCTTTTTGCAGTTATTGACTGGAGAACCTTATTTTACAACAAATCTGTACAAGAAATGTATGACATATTTTGTGAGAAATATGGGAAGATAGTAGATTGCTGCATACCTGTCACCAAAGTAGGTGTAATTCATGCCAGAGAGAAATGGTTCGATAATGGGTGTAAAAGAGCTAAGGAGTGGAGAGACAAATGCTGGAAAAGGTATAGGAGGAGAAAAAACATAAATGCCTGGCAAACCTACAAAAGAGCAAGAAATGACTACCTAAGTAAAAGGAGAGAGGCAGAGAGAGACTATGAGAGGGACATCACCAGGAAGGCTAAAGAAAATCCCAAGCTTTTCCACAGCTTTATCAGAGGAAAACTGAAGGTAAAAGAACAGGTTTTAAGGCTAAAGAGAGCGGATGGAAGCATCACTGAGACGGATGAAGAGATCTGCAAAGAATTGAACAAGGAGTTTCAGTCAGTATTTACAGTAGAAAATACCCCACCCCCTCAGATTGCAGTGATAGAAGCTCAAGGGCCGGCATTAGAGAACATTAACCTTACAGCCACAGAGGTATGCAAAGCGCTGATGGATTTAGATGTTCATAAAGCTACAGGTCCTGATGACATATCCCCTCATGTGCTTAAAAAATGCGCAAACACAATATCAGTGGCACTAAGTATCATATTTAAGGAGTCACTGGAGTCGGGGGAGATTCCAAGATGCTGGAAACAAGCAAATGTGATACCTATCTTCAAAAAGGGAAGGAGGGATACGGCTCTGAACTATAGACCAGTTTCCTTGACCAGCATAGTTTGCAAAGTTATGGAGAAACTACTAAGGAAACATATCTCTCTTCACTTGGAATCCTTCAACTTTTTGTCAGTGAGGCAACATGGCTTCAGAGAAGGTAGATCAACAGTAACAAACTTATTAGAATTTTATGATGAGGTAAGCCAAATCTTACAGGAAAGAGAGGGCTGGGCAGATTGCATATTCCTAGACTTCCAGAAAGCGTTTGACACTGTTCCACATGGGAGACTTATTAGGAAGCTGCAATCAATGGCTAGAATAGGTGGAAATGTTTTGGAATGGATAAAAACTTACTTAGAAGG
>JAXCGZ010015102.1:55000-57500 GCA_037179515.1 Halocaridina rubra
GGATTATGGCCCTTGCGAAGATTGATAGATGGTCAGATATAGATATTTAAATAGATGGATGGGATTATTCAGTGAGCAGAGAAAAAATAGTTTCAACAGCTTGTGGGTGTAAAAATCCGGTTGAATATTGTCATAATAAACATTTCTTCATGGTCGGGTAATTTTTTAATGATAGTAATAAACATCTTAATAGACAGTAGACAACGAAATACTGCTTATCAAATTTAGTGGGAGATATTTTGGTAGTATTTTGAGAAAAGAAATGTTCAAAATTATTACCATATGCATGCGGGACACTGGGTAAATTACATGGTATATTGAGTACCATAAATTACTGCAGAGTAGAAAACGGAAATGGTTTTATTCGCGAATGTGGAGATGCAGCCCGAGTAAATTTTGCTACTATTTACGGACATTTACGTAAACACTTTTTTTTTTTTTTTTAGAAGTAAAGACATTTTTACGTTTTATGTTAAAATCCATGAACAGAATTATTAGTTAAATTTCAAACAAGTCTTGTAAGCATTATGTCTGGCAGAATGCAGAAATGTCAAATTCCCAAGCAACGGATGTTTGAGTGTGGTAATATACGAGTTTTGGTATGTCACAGATTGAACATGTGTGGAGTAAGTCCTAGTTGGATATTGCGTCATTGCAGGTTCAGGTTCTGGATGATAGTCCAGTGTCTTGTATTTAAAATGGAGGTTTAATCATGCTACAATGCGCCACTACTTATTCCTAATGTATATCAAGATGTCTCTTGGAGAGTGTTTGAGTTGCATGTTATCAACTTGTTGAGCATTTATCCAAAACTGGAGAATGATATTTGAATTATTCATAGTATGTGTAATTTACATCACGAATCACGTTAATCTTTTTCTGGAAGAAACAAACGATTGTAAGATTATTTATATTGTGCAACATTGTCCTGTTACTCTGATTCTTAAAGGAACAATTGGCCTTGCCAGTGGTGATTATTAATTTTATATATTTTTCATAAAATTTCTCTGAGTACCAAGTGCTGTATACTTCTAAATTCAGAGTCCATACATGACCTGATCTTTAAAAAACGACATTAATAATCAGAAGCTTCCTTCAATGCACAAATTCTCTCAACAATGAGATGACTTGCTTGGACTGGACTCTAATAGCTACTAAATCAGCATCAGTTTTGCGAAATGATCTTTAAAAAAAAAAATCCTAAACATTTTTCATGCATTATCGTCATTATTTTAGGATATTAAAGGTATCTGAACCTACCTTAAAGAAGACGGGCACTCCGTCTGATTCTTTCTTAATGGACATGGTCACTTTGAAATAAGTGTCACAATCCATTCTTGATATGGAGAACCGAACTCTCTTCTTGTTTTCTCCAGTGCTTCTTCTCCTCTCACCTGAGGCAATAATAGACTCTCTTCTTGTCACTTCTGGGTACGCACTGACGCCCAGTAGAGAGGATTCTTTGGCTTTTCCTGTAGTTAACCGTTGTTGTTGGCCTTTCGTCTTTTCTGTTATCCCTTCTCCCGTTTTCTGCAGCAGCAGCACCCCACCCCTTGTTTGGCTACTTCTACCATCCGCTTTTGCTGTGTCGCCAGCCGTTGTGCGGACTGAACGTGGGAACTGTTAAACCTTTCTTACCAACTAACTTTCCAGAATGGGCAAGATGAATTCATCTTCGTACTGAAGGTGTTAAAATGGTCTTATTCATGTAGATTTTTATTTTATCCTTGACAGACTTCCTTTGCAAACGATAAATAGTTTTTTTTTTTTGAGTCCTCTTTTTTCATATATCAAGATCTGTATTTTTTTAATTATTTTTTTTATCAAATATTCATTGGATTAACATTGCGTGTACCAAATGAATGTCTCCTATGCTATAGAAACTATATCAGTCAAGATTAAAAAGTTCAGAGATATGCAAATTCATCTTTCAAAGCCTTTACCTGCTCAAGACAACAACAATAACAACAACAACAACAACTGATATATGTAAAGCTTAACTCTTTCCAGTCTACTTACTGCCCCTTGGAATATTTTATATGAAAAAAAAAAGACTTTAGTTATAAAACGCTTAGTCTTTTGTATCTAGTGTACCCTTCTTAGGGACTCGGAACGGCAAGCGTGCTTCCGAGGGCGGGAGAGACAAGATCTAACCTCCCACTTGGCACTAAAGATTCCCGCTCACTGATTTTGCTGTTGGCCCTCTGCACAGCCAGCGGCACACTTCCTTACTTGTTGACGCAAGCGCATAAATACACCGTAAATATAAACAAATAAAACAATTTATTAAACAAATATTGGATGAAATAATAATAATAGCTGACATTACCATTTCGGTTAAGTATATGTTTACGATTTCATTTGATTGTTATGAGACACAGTATGCTCTAATATTTTTAATTATATGTTTAACTCGTACAAAAAATGTTTATGATGCTATGTGTGTCAGTTTTATTTATGGGTATTGTATGTATGTATGTATGTATGTATGTATGTATGT
>JAXCGZ010015102.1:65000-95000 GCA_037179515.1 Halocaridina rubra
TCCCGTCTCCTGATCGCTTCCATTTTGTACTTAGTGATACTTATCATAATTGTCCTTAAAACTATAGATTGAGTTAGCTTTAACAACCTCCTCGCTTAGTGAATTCCAATTATCAACTACTCTTACTCTTAAAAAGTACTTCCTTACATCCTGCGAAGAAGTTATCTTACGGAGCATCAAACTATGACCTCTAGTTCTAGAGCCAGCCATATCAAAATATCGATCCCTATTCACTCTGTCATAGCCATGAAGGAATTTAAAAACTATCACCATATCCCCCCTCAATCTTCTAGCTCCGAGTGATGGTAAGTCTAATTCCCTCAGCTTCTCATCATAACTGAGATTATGTATTTCTGGCACCAATTTCGTGGCATGTAAATGTGTGTGTGTGTGTGTGTGTGTGTGTATATAGTTTCTTAACTGTATTTACCTAATTGTGTATGTGTGTGTGTGTGTGTGTATGTGTGTTCGTATGTGAGGGTCACAAACGTTGAGTCATTACTTTGTAAATACAGGACTTCCTGATGCTGTTGTACATTATAGTGTATTACGTCCCAAACTTTTACTATAATACCTTAGTATAACATATTTTAATGTTATTCCCCTAACCACTTAAACTAACTGAACATGTTGTATAATTAATATATTATACATATTTTCCCATATAAAATTTCACTCATTAAAAGATGTATAATAACATGTTTAGTATTTTCTTGGTACATGTTTGCCTTGGTTTTCAATTAATTTCGTTTTCATTTCTCATTACATCGCATTGCTCTTCGCTTATAAGCAAATATTTTCTGATGTAGCTTAGTGGAAGAGCACGCCAGTCGGGAAAAGACTAAATGGGGGTTTACACGGTCAAACAGTTCGTCGGACGCGGTTCGACAGACAAGTGTTTGAAGTGATGTTCGAACGTGTGAACGGGGTATTTGGTTGTCGAACAAGTTTGTCGAACGTGTTCGACAACCAAATACCCCGTTCACACGTTCAAACATCACTTCAAACACTTGTCTGTCGAACCGCGTTTGACGAACCGTTTGACCGTGTAAACACCCCTTAACGCGAGTTCGATCCTACTGTGGGGTGTTAGGAAGGTCATCCAGTATTAATTCCCCAGCTTCAACCCGTCTTTTTCCACCCCCATTCAAATATTGATGATAATAGCGCATAAAATGACAAACATCTTATTCTTTGACTTTTTTTTTTTTTGCTTTATTAAATAACTTTATTTTTCATCCTGTTCACATCACCTACGAACAGTTGATTTCAGTGGTAATTTTTCTATTGATTTTTACAAGGAATTTATCCTTATTTTCACCTTATTTCACATCTCTTACAAGCATATATTTTCGGTGATCTTTTGTCCTTTGATAATTTTATTAATTTAATTGTTTGCTGCACCTTCGTTTAACATTCCTCAAAAGCATATTATTGCTGTGGTTATTCATCCATTGATTTCTTTAAAGAATTTATCCAAGGGCATGCACTCAGGGTAACGATTACTTCTGCCAAAACAAGTCCTTCGCAAGAAGGCAACCGTCCTAGCCCTTAGTAGAAAAGAGAGTCCGTGACGTAAAACCGGCACACTCTTTCATTTCACTCAATTACAAGCTAATCTTTTCAGTCTTTATTTGTTCTCTTTTAAACTGATTTTATCTCAGTTTCATATTTCGTCACTTTTAAAGAAATTAACAGTGTTCATTTGTACTATGATTTTTTACATTACTCAATATTCATTTCAAGGCTGCCGTAGCCAAGTGGCAACGCTCGTGAGTTTGACTTGTCATATTGTGGGTTCGAGGCCCACCACGGTCTGAGGTTAGTAAGGACTTTCACTTAGGGTAACAGTCGTACTTGCCAAAACCAAAGTCCTTCACAAGAAGGCACCGTCCTAGCTCTTAGTAGAAAAGGGAGTCCGTGACGTAAAAGCGATCACTTGATCTTCATTTCTCCTTCAAATCACACCACTCACAAGCAAATATTTTCTGTGTTCATTTGCCCTTTGCTTGTTTAAATATTTCTTTTATTAGTTCTCCATATCGCACTAAGTTACAAGCAAATGCTAGTTTACTTATGACACCAGACATCCACCATTAGAGGCATAGTATACTTGAACCATAACCTTGAAAGGAGCCGATAAGGACCATATCCTACCTGCTCATGAAATCTTTGCTTAGGAAGGATATCCGGGACAAACACGGCCTTGAGTCGTCCATCAGGATATTTACACTTAAGCGTTAAGTGTTTTGTATGGATGACATGAATTGCAATTATTTGTATCGCTGTTGTTGGTATTTACCGTTGTATGTCACTATTGATCCCCATTATGGGGGTGGACAGAAAGATGAGAGCTGGAAAATTAAGGCTAGATGCCCTTCCTAACTCCCCGCAGTGGCCTCAACCTCCCGTGTTGAGAGCTCTAACCACTGCATTATCGCAGTTCTCTGAGTGCTATCGCTGTAATATGTATAAGAAAGATTAATCTTCTTTATGAAAACTTTTTCAGTCTTTATATCGGGGTCTCTGTGTTCTTACCCACTATTCAGAGGATACTGTTGGCTTTGGTTGAAAGTTTACAGCAAGGTTACATTTTCTGTCACCGACATTCTCCATTGATCTGGAATTGGGACCGACACCTAGTAGAATTGACATGCTCCCAATTGCTGAGTTCGTATTATAATACATGAAAAGTTAACATAATTGTGATATTTTACTGTCATAAAGACCAAAGTTCGCTCTATTGTTTAGCTATCGAGGTACTTCTCTGGAAAAGGTGTTTTATTGAATATAAACCGTTTGTTCCAGACCAGAATTGTTATCCTGAGGTAGACTGAAATAATGTTAAAATGCATAACATTTTATTCATTAATTTTTCAGTTATATAGATTTCCTTGCTTGTGAGTGTGATGTAAAACCTATTAGACATGCTTATATTTGTACATTCTGGTGCCTGAGTTCTTAGAAATATTGGTTTTATCACTGGTTTGCCATATCCATAGATATACTCTTTATGCCTGCTTAGTTGCCAGGGGCTAGTAGATGTCACTCAGCAATAAAACTAAGCCCTTTATGTCCTCGATATTTAATGAATGGCTAATTTTCATATTGTAAGTGGGCTTGATGACTTCAGATTCATATCTTGTAGCATAATGATTACATTTGTACTGAATTCATCAGGATATTATCAAAACAGAAGCTGAGGCTTCATTTAACATCTGTTAAACAATGTAACATACATCCAATTATATTTCACATTCAACGGACTCATTAGACCTTGTTAAAAACTGTTTATTCTGCCTGTCAAATAAACATTCATTGGAAAGAACGTGTAGCCATATGTTTACATCCGGTGAGAACAGTTTATCAGATATGCATCAAGGAACTCGCACTCAGAAATTCCTGTAAGTATAGGGTGGTTGAGTCTACAAGAAAAACACACTTCGGGTGATGAAAAAACGAGTATATATAGAACCGTAAATAGAGTGAGTATTTCAGTGTCGATTTGTCCTGTGAGAAGAAGGAAGTACATACTTTCGACAGAAAATTGGATAATAGTGAGTGTAGTATTGAAAAATATTCCTCTGGCATATACATATAAGCGTACTTTCAAGCCAGTAATCTCTGCTTCGGAATTAGAATGTTATAGGATAGGATAGCATAGGTGGGGGAAGAATAGTAATGTTTTCTTCTGCATTAGAATATGTAACAAGATAAAGTTATTATTATGTTCTTTTTTCTCTGTACTTGTTCAAGGTATTATTATTATTATTATTATTATTATTATTATTATTATTATTATTATTATTATTATTATTAATATTATTATTATTATTATTATTATTATTATTATTATTATTATTATTATTATTATTACATAAGCTGCATCTTCCAAACTCAACATAATTTTTTTATGCAAACATTTCAATTTTTCACACACTAATTTCATGTCTCGTAACCCTTCCAGACGATGTTGCTGTCACCTCTCTTCGTCATTATTCTTAGCCTAATTATTGCTACTGAGTCCAGTGACCCGAATCCACACGAAGAGGAAACACAAGTAGAAATGATAAGTGACCGAGAGGAAACTACTGAAAAAAGTGCTGCCCAAGTCTTTCCTTACAACCCCGTGGGAACACGAGGAGTATTGTATCCTGCCAACACGTTGAATAGGCCTACTCAGATATACACAAGTGGAATAACTCCAAACGTTGGCTATCCTTATAATGTCAACCTTTACAATAGCAACAATCCTGCAACTAATCCAGCATACAATCCCTCTGCGGCCAATGGGGTAAATTACAATCCAACGCAATACATTCCTACGGGCTACAATCCTTCGAATATCATACCGACGAGGCCAAGTGGCGGAGGCTACAATCCCTTCATTATACCCACGGTGACAACTGGCGGAGTCAACAATCCCTCTAGTATTATACCCACGAGGCAAAATGGCGGGGGCTACATCGGGAATGGCCTAAGTGAGGCTTTTACAGTCCGCAAGGCTGTTCCCTACACCAGAGCAGCATCCAAAATAGTATTTACTGAAACTGTGACACAAGTAAGTTTATTATCAAATTTCACTGTACATTTCACTCTGTGATATACACGGGAGCTGCACAGTATGCTAAGTTTTTATTTATTTATTTATTTATTTATTTTTATTGAACTTATCACTGAACTGGAGAAGAGTACACTCATCGCTCAGAACTATGTCAAATGAAATCACTCTTGGATGAATTTACATTACATCTTAATCAATAACTGATATTTTTTAAATTCATTAACTCATAATTAGTTCAATGACTGATATTAAACATTTCTATTACCCTCATCAGGTTGGCACCGGCTGGAACACTGCCAGAAGCGAATTCGTTGCCACATTTCCAGGTCTCTTTTTCTTTGCATTTTCAGTTGTGTCTGAACAAAATAGCCACTTCAGGTAAGTTGCTAGTTTTCACAGTCACACTTTTAGTATGAGAAGTTATTTATTTTTATTTTCCTTTTTTTTAAAGTATAATGTAAAATATTGATAATATATGTACGACCTTGCAAAACTTGCAGTATATTCTAATACTTAGATAGATGTATATGATTTTGCTCTGATATTTCCATACTGTATATTAGACCTTCATTCTATATATTGCAAACTTGTTGGCTCAGTCATCAGTATTATTATTATTATTATTATTATTATTATTAATATTATTATTATTATTATTATTATTATTATTATTATTATTATTATTATTATTATTATTATTATTATTATTATTATTATTATTGTTGCTGTTGTTGTTGTAATTATTGTTATTATTATTATTATTATTATTATTATTATTATTATTATTATTATTATTATTATTATTATTATTATTATTGTTGTTGTTGTTGTTGTTGTTGTTGTTGTTGTTGTTGTTGTTGTTGTGTGAGACGAAGATGAAAGGAAAAGGAGAAGTGGCATTTGGTGATGTGACGGGTAGGGTGTCTGGGGTTGAAAGGGGGAGAGTGAGAGGTGTGGCATTATTGCTGAATGAATGTATGGTAAATAAGGTAGTAGAATGGAAATAAGTGTCATCTAGGCTGATGTGGGTGAGGGCTAGGATAGGTAGGGAATGTTGGGCTTTTGTTAGTGCGTATGGGCCAGGATGTGAGAGAAGTGAGGAAGAGCTGGATGATTCTGGAATGAGTTAACTAGGTGTGTGGATGGTCTGAGTAGAAAGAACTATGTAGTTGTGTTGGGTGACTTGAATGCCAAAGTGGGTGATGGAGAGGTAGAAGGTGTTGTAGGAAAGTATGGGGTAACAGGTGGGAATGAGAGTGGCGAGAGACTGTTAGAGATGTGTGTGGAGCAAAAGTTGGTGATAGGTAATAGTGTTTTCAAGAAGAAGTTAATAAATAAGCATACATGGATGAGTGTGGCAAATGAAAGAGTGAAAGAAAGAGCATTGATGGATTATGTGTTTGTAGCAAAGACCATGATTGGTAGAGTGAAAGATGTGCATGCATTTAGGGGTGTGGCTGCTGGGATGTCTGATCATTCTTTGGTTGAAGCAAAAGTGTAGTAGCAAATGAGTGGGGAAATAGAGTAAGGGGGGGGTGTAGAAGGGAAATGATGAAGGTGGAAGAGTTGAAAAAGCCAGAGAAGAGACAGGAATATCAGGACAGGTTGAAAGTGGCATATGACAGGGTGAAAGAAAGAGAAGTTGGGGAGTTAGAGGAGGAATGGGGGTTGATGAAAGAATGTTTTGTGGAACATGCAAGTGATGTGTGTGGAAAGAAGTTTGTTGGAGGTGGCATGAGGAGGGGTAGCGAGTGGTGGAATGAAGGGATGAAAATGAAGGTGGGAGAGAAAAAGAGGGCATTTGAGGAATGGCTGCAATGTAACAGTAGGGAGAAGTATGAAAGATATAGGGAGAAAAATGTGGAAACCAAGAGGAAGGTAGAGGAAAAGAAGAGATTGGCAAATGTTAGATGGGGACAGGATTTTAGTTGGTCATATGAGAAGAAGAAAAATAAGTTTTGGAAAGAAATGAAGAGAGTAAGGAAGGGTGGATCGAGGATGGAAGAGACAGTGAAAGATGTGAATGGACAGATGTTAAGAGGGAACGATGCAAGGAAAAGATGGGAAGAATATTTTGAGTGCTTGCTGAATGTTGAGGAGGATAGAGAGGCAGCTATAGTGGCAGTGGGGGCTGTTCAAGTGCCAGTAATGGGAAATGAAACTGAGAGACAGATTACAAGAGAGGAGTTGAAAA
This sequence comes from Halocaridina rubra, assembly GCA_037179515.1. Lineage (NCBI taxonomy): Eukaryota > Metazoa > Arthropoda > Malacostraca > Decapoda > Atyidae > Halocaridina > Halocaridina rubra. The sequence continues at coordinate 71,759 of JAXCGZ010015102.1, forward strand.
GGGCATTGTATGAAGCGAAAGCAGGTAAAGCACCTGGAATGGATGGTGTGAGAGCGGAGATGTTGAAAGAAGGGTGTGTGACTGCATTGGAATGGTTAGTGAGAGTGTTTGATATATACTTTATGTTGTCAATGGTGCCAGTGGAATGGGTGATTGCTTGTATAGTGCCCCTATACAAATGTAAGGGAAATGTGTATGAATGCAGTAATTTTAGGGGTATAAGTTTGTTAAGTGTGGTAGGAAAAGTGTATGGTAGGATACTGATTAATAGGATTAGGGATAAGACAGAAAATGTAATCGCAGAAGTGCAGAGTGGTTTTAGGAGAGGTAGAGGTTGCAAAGATCAGATTTCTATAGTTAAGCAGTTATATGAGAAATATTTAGCAAAGGGTAAGAATGTGTATTTTGTATTTTTGGATCTGGAGAAAGCGTATGATAGAGTTGATAGAGAGGCAATGTGGAATGTTTTGAGGTTATATGGAATTAATGGTAAACTGTTGCATGCAGTGAAGAGTTTGTATGAGAGCAGTAGAGCTTGTGTTAGGGTAGGGAATGAAGTGAGTGAGTGGTTCCCAGTGAGTGTGGGACTGAGACAGGGATGTGTGATGTCACCATGGCTGTTCAATTTGTATATTGATGGAGTCGTAAGAGAGGTGAATGAGCGAGTGCGTGGTCGAGGTTTGAGAATGGTAGATGGGGATGATAACGAGTGGGAGCTGAATCAGTTGCTGTTTCCAGATGATACTGTCGTGGTGGCAGATTCAGAGGAAAAGCTGTGTCAGTTAATATCAGAATTTGGAATGGTGTGTGAGAGAAGGAAGTTGCGAGTGAATGTGGTAATGAGTAAGGTTATGAGGTGTACAAGAAATGAGGATGGTGTTGGATTGAATGTTATGTTGAATGGAGAGACACTTGAGGAAGTTGATCAGTTTAAGTATTTAGGCTCAGTTATAGCTGCAAATAGTGGAGTGGAAGCAGATGTGTGTCACAGAGTGAATGAAGGATGTAAAGTGTTGGGTGCATTGAAAGGAGTGATGAAGAATAGAGGGTTGGAAATGAATGTTAAAAGTTTTGTATGAGAAAGTGATTGTGCCAACTGTGATGTATGGATCAGAGTTATGGGGTATGAAAGTAAGTGAGAGACGGAAATTAAATGTGTTTGAGATGAAATGCCTGAGGAGTATGATTGGTGTATCTCGATTGGATAGGGTTAGGAATGAAGTGGTGAGAGCAAGAACGGATGTGAGGAGAAAATTTGCAGCCAGAGTAGATATGAATGTTCTGAGATGGTGTGGCCATGTGGAAAGGATGGATGATGAAAGACTGCTGAAAAAGGTGATGAATACAAGACTTGATGGGTTAAAATGCTAGAGGGAGGCCTAGGTTTGGGTGGATGGATGGAGTAAGGAGAGCCCTGAATGATAGGAGGATGGATGTGAGGGAAGCAAGTGAGCGTGCTAGAAATAGGAATGAGTGGTGAGCAATTGTGATGCAGCTCTGATGGGCATCTGTTGTTACCACGGGGCTGCATCTTACAGAGGTAGCATTATGGTAGGGGCAGTAGGGGATTTGGCAGTTATGAAGCGACACAGGTTGTGGAAGAGCCGGAAGGATGGGCTGTGGCACTCCAGCAGTGCCATCTGAACGGTCGCTAGATCCATCGTCATTGCCCATAGAGCAAAGTAATCCCCTTATTTTTTTCTTTTTTTTATGTCGGCTACCCCCCAATTAAAGGGGGAAACAGCCAAGGTATATATATATATATATATATATATATATATATATATATATATATATATATATATATATATTATTATTATTATTATTATTATTATTATTATTATTATTATTATTATTATTATTATTATTATTATTATTATTATTATTATTATTATTATTATTATTACTATTATTATTATTATTATTATTATTATTATTATTATCATTATTATAATTATTATTATTATTATTATTATTATTATTATTATTATTATTATTATTATTATTATTATTATTATTATTATTATTATTATTATTATTATTGTTATTTTAGGGTGTCTCTTGTACGCAATGGCGTTGATGTCATCAGCGCCTTTGGCGATGTCAGCGGCTACCAGATGGGGAGCCAGAGCGTAGTCTTGAACCTCTCTACAGGAGACCGCGTTTATCTACAGCTACAAGAGGGAGTTATACATGAGGCTAATTCATCTAGGGCTTATACATCCTTCACTGGCTACAAAATTTTGTAATTAAACTCTCTATAATGAAATCCATAACAGGACATTAACATCAAAGCTGAAAATTAGCTACAATATATTGTGATTAGCTTGTTCATGACCCGGATGAAATGACAATTTCGTAATATTAGTATTAAACACTGGCTGCATAATTTTGTACTAAGCTTATGCATGATACAGCTAAAGCTGAAATATATCAACATTAATAAGTAACACTGGCTACAAAATACTGTAATTAGCCTATTGATAATGCAGAGGTATATTAAAATCATTAACTAACACTGGCTACAAGACAATGTTCGAGTAATTAACCCCTTAATAACTCAAATGATATTAAAACACTCATATTTGTAGCTAATACTGACTGCAAAACTGTGCAATTAACCTATTTACGACAGAAGAAACTTGAAACATTAATATTGATAACTAACACAGGCTATAACACTGTATATAACAGTTTTGTATTAGCCTATTAGTGACTCATAATATTGAACCATCTTCTTCTCCTCTCGCTTTTCCCATATCTATATGGGGTCGCGGTTTCTTATCAGCCTTTTCCACACTCTCCTGTCAATGCTTCCTCTCCACTGAGGTCCTTCTCTCTCAAGGACCTCATAATATTGAAACATATTAACATTAAATAAGTAATAGTTAACACTGGCTACTTAAATCCGTAATATCATGTTCGTGACGAAATTGACTCGTATTAACCTGAATTTTGAGGATCTTGTTAAATAAATAACCCCAGGGTCCTTTAGGGTTATTCATCTTTACAAGACAAGCCTTGGAGTTCGTCATCTTTACAAGGTAGTTATAGAGGTTAGGTTAATTTACGCTTTTCAGCTTTACAAGTTTGATTATGGGGTTATATAACTTTACTATTTGATTACGGGGTTATTCAACTTTACGTGGGGTATTGGGGGTTATATATCTTTACAAGATCCAATGTTGAAAATTAGGATGTCTGTTTTATTTCTTTTGTTTATTGGTTTTAAGTATTAAAAATTCAGCATTCGTAATTTTTCCAATATATGATAAACTGGCTTAAGATTAGCGCTTTTAGGATGAAAGAGATGTTTTACTGTCATCACTGGTTCATTTCTTCCTGCGGGGAGCAAGAAAACCTCCATTTTCCCCTGCGTGTCTTAAAGGTCGACTAATTGGGGAGAAGCGAGGGGACTGGGAATCTTCTCCTCTGCATATTCCTCCCACAAAGAGTCATCATTGACTCAGTTACCCCCTTATAAGGGTGGTTATGGCTTTTGTAAATGATAGACATTATAATTATTATTATTTCTATTATTATTATTATTATTATTATTATTATTATTATTATTATTATTATTATTATTATTATTATTATTATTATTATTATTATCATTATAATTATTATTTATTATTATTTAACTGTGGTGGAAAGAAAGATATTGTCAAGGCGTTTTATACATAGTAAAAAAATAAAAATTTGATCAACTCACTGAATTTTGGACGTTTGGCCCCAAACACCCAAGGATCTACAACATGGTAAGTGCTAATGAACGAGCTAATTTCATAATATTTATTCATTGGTTTTCATAATAATTGTTATATCTAGATTATTAGACATTTTTAATTCCTATGATATTATTATTATTATTATTATTTTTATTATAATTATTATTATTATTATTATTTTTATTATTATTATTGTTGTTATTATTATTATTATTGTTATTATTATTATTATTATTATTATTATTATTATTATTATTATTATTATTATTATTATTATTATTATTATTATTATTATTATAGCCTCACCGTATTCCCTGCGTGTCGTAAAAAGCGACTAAAAGTGGACGGGGCGGGGGGACGAGGAATCCCCCCCCCTTGTACCAACCTCCTGTGAGACGTCAAAGAAGAGGGGGAGTAGAGGGGAGAATAACTTCTCCCCAAACTGTTTTCCTCTTTTTGATGTCGGCTACCCCCCAATTTAAGGGGGAAACAGCCAAGGTATATGTATGTGATTACCTAATTGTGATTACCTAATTGTGTTTACGGGAAAGAGCCCAAAGCTCGTATCTTCCCGTCTCCTGATCGGTTCCATTTTTAGACTTAGTGATACTTATCATACCTGTCCTTAAAACTATGGATTGAGGTAGCATTAACTACCTCCTCGCTTAGCGAATTCCAATTATCAACTACTCTTACACTGAAAAAGTATTTCCTTACATCCTGCAAACAAGTTTTCTTCCGAAGCTTCAAACTATGACCTCTAGTTCTAGAGCCAGCCATATCGAAATATCGATCCCTATCCACTCTATCATAACCATGAAGGAATTTAAAGACTGTCACCATATCCCCCCTTACTCTTCTAGCTTCGAGTGATGGCAAGTCTAATTCCCTCAGCCTCTCATCATACGTACGTACGTACGTACGTACGTACGTACGTACATACATACATACATACATACATACATACATACATACATACATACATACATACATACATACATACATACATACATACATACATACATACATACATACATACATACATACATACATACATACATACATACATACATACATACATACATACATACATACATACATACATACATACATACATACATACATACATACATACATACATACATACATACATACATACATACATACATACACTTGAGGATCATAAGGGCAAATGAGGTGTTGATCTTACTAATCTAAATTTTGAGTAAAGATAGTTTGTAGTTTTAACCTCTAAATTTAAGTCCTTTAATACTTATAATTACTTTTTTGTGGTCTGTTTGATATTAAAATCCATATACAAATTTACACCTTTATGGAAGAAAAGAAACCCACTATGAAAAGTATGTCCATGTTTACATTTTGCCAAAATCCGACACTAGAACTAGAGGTCATAGTTTGAAGCTTCGTAAAACAACATCTTGGCAGGATGAAAGGAAGTACTTTTTTTTTTTAGCGTATGAGTAACTGATAATTGGAATTCGGTAAGGGAGGAGGTAGTTAATGCTAATTCAACTCATAGTTTTAAGGACAGGTATGATAAGTATCATTAAGTACAAAATGGAACCGATCAGGAGACGGGAAGATACGAGCTTTGGGCACTGTCCCGTAAGCACAATTAGGTAATCACACACACACACACACACACACACACACACACACACACACACACACACACACACACACACACACACACACACACACACACACACACACACACATAAATACTGGGTCAGAGAGCATTATAATAACTGTTGTATATAACCCACCAAGGAACCAACATGGGCTAGAAGTTTATGATGAAAGTCATATATGTACTATTGAAGTCATAAACTCAGTTTTTAACATGGTACGGGAGAGAAAATGTAGGATTTTGATTATGGAAGATTTTAATCATAAAGAGATAGACTGGATAAATCTTGACCCACACAGTGGTGAGGACTTATTCGGGGCAAGATTCCTATATTGCGTACAAGGGAATTTCCTACACTAATATGTACTGGAACCAACGAGGGCCAGGGGTGGGGATGAGCCATCACTACTTGATCTAGTATTCACAGATAGCGTGTTGGATATTGAAAAAAATGAGTATGAGCCACCAATTGGAAAGAGTGACCGCTGTGTGTTGTTGATGGAGTATATCATTGAAGATGTTCTTCCTGAGAGTAGAGGCACTGAGGACATGAGGAGGAACTATCCGAAAGGAGATTACATCAAATGAATGAGTATTTTGCAGTTATTAACTGGAGGACCTAATTTTACAACAAATCTGTACAAGAAAAATACGACATCTTTTGTGAGAAATATGGGAAGATAGTAGATTGCTGCATTCCTGTCACCAAGGTAGGTGTGAATCATGCCAGAGAAAAATGGTTCGATAATGAGTGTAAAAGAGCTAAGGAGTGGAGAGACAAATGCTGGAAAAAGGTATAGGAGGAGAAAATACATAAATGCTTGGCAAACCTACAAAAGAGCAAGAAATTATTACCTGAGTAAAAGAAGAGAGGCAGAGAGAGACTATGAAAGGGACCTCAGAAAGGCTAAAGAAAATCCCAAGCTTTTCCGCAGCTTTATCAGAAGAAAACTGAAGGTAAAAGAACAGGTTTTAAGGCTAAAGAGAGCGGATGGAAGCATCATTGAGATGGATGAAGAGATCTGCAAAGAATTGAACAAGGAGTGTCAGTCAGTATTTACAGTATAAATTACCCCACCCCCTCAGACTGCAGAGATAGAAACTCAAGGGCCGGTATTAGAGAACATCAACCTTACAGCCACATAGGTATGCAAAGCGCTGATGGATTTAGATGTTCATAAAGCTACAGGTCCAGATGATATATCCCCTCATGTAATTAAAAAATGCGCAAGCTCAATATCAGTGGCAATAAGTATCATATTTAAAAAGTCACTGAAGTCAGGGGAGATTCCAAGATGCTGGAAACAAGTGAAAGTGATACCTACCTTCAAAATGGGAAGGAGGGATACGGCTCTAAACTATAGACCAGTTTCCTTGACCAACATAGTTTGCAAAGTTATGGATAAGCTACTAAGGAAACATATCTCTCTTCACTTGGAATCCTTCAACTTTTTGTCATTGAGACAGTATGGCTTCAGAGAAGGTAGATCAACAGTAACAAACTTATTAGAATTTAATGATGAGGTAAGCCAAATCTTACAGGAAAGAGAGGGCTGAGCAGATTGCATATTCCTAGACTTCCAGAAGGCATTTGACACTGTTCCACATGGGAGACTTATTAGCAAGCTGCAAGCAATGGCTAGAATAGGTGGAAATGTCTTGGAATGGATAAAAACTTACTTAGAAGGAAGGGAACAGAGGGTTAGAGTGAATGGAGAAGAGTTAGTAGTGGAGTTCCACAGGGTTCAAGTTTAGGGCCACTTTTGTTCCTTGTATATGTAAATGACCTACCAGAGTCTGTAAATTCATTCGTGAATATGTTTGCAGATGATGCAAAGATTGTGAAGAAAGTAAAAAGCGAGAACAATGGTAGAGAACTTCAGGAAGATCTAAATAGTCTTCGTGAGTGGTCAGAAAAGTGGCTAATGAAATTCAGTACTTCAAAATGTAAGGTAATGAGAATGGGTACAAGTGCAAGAAGGCCCAAGCTTGACTACTCGGTGGCTGGAGTACAACTTCAGAGACAGAAAATGAGAGAGATCTAGGATTAAACATACTGGCAGATTTGTCTCCAGAAATACATATAAATGGCATAGTAAGGGCAGCATATGCATTCTTATCAAATGTAAGGGTAGCCTTCAGGCACATGGACAAGGAAATGTTCAGAAATATTCATGTAACCTATGTGATGCCAAAACTCGAATATGCAGCCCCCTTTTGGAATCCGCACTTGAAAAAGCACATAGCTAAGCTTGAAAAAGTTCAAAGACATGCCACGAAAATGGTGCCAGAAATACGCAATCTCAGTTATGATGAGAGGCTGGGGGAATTAGACTTACCATCACTCGAAGCTAGAAGAGTGAGGGGGGATATGGTGACAGTCTTTAAATATCTTAATGGTTATGATAGAGTGGATAGGGATCGATATTTTGATATGGCTGGCTCTAGAACTAGAGGTCATAGTTTGAAGCTTCGTAAGAAAACTTCTTTGCAGGATGTAAGGAAATACTTTTTCAGTGTAAGAGTAGTTGATAATTGGAATTGGCTAAGCGAGGAGGTAGTTAATGCTATCTCAATCCATAGTTTTAAGGACAGGTAAGATAAGTATCACTAAGTAGAAAATGGAAGCGATCAGGAGACGGGAAGATACGAGCTTTGGGCTCTTTCCCGTAAACACGATTAGATAATCACAATTGGGTAATCACACACACAAACAATCCATAATTTTAAAGACTTGTATGATAAGTATCACTAAGTACAAAATGGAACCGATCAGGAGACGAGAAATTACGAGCTTTGGGCTCTTTCCCGTAAGCACAATTAGGTAATTACATATACACACGAGATAAATACCAGGTTATAGGAGTTACCCATAAAACATCGTTGTAGTATTAGTTTTCTCAGAATATCATAAGAGAAAATTCATCAAATTTTTCGCTAAAACCTTTTTTCCCCTCATATTGCGATCTCTAAAAGGTATTCTTGGCATTTTCATTATTAGTGTTTTAATAAGGGTATGTTTGATTTTTCAAAATATCCTAATCTGCATACGGCACATGACATTAAAACCGATAGTTCGTTTACATTTACAGCTTAATAAAACGTGGTAACAACTTCAAAAGCAAACCAAAAATATCCTCTTGCATGGGAATCTAAGCAACTGTAACTATTTTATGTTAGAAACTTTTACGTGACTCTTAAAAACATTTTCTGAACTAATTACGAATCTGATGTATTTTGCATCAGAGACTATATTTTGCACTAGGTTCCAAGACACCATGCTTAAGATATCTCCATAGAAGTGTATATAGAAAGCTTCTCCCACTGAATTATAGGTCTCTTCACCAGAGATTATATTCAGTATTAAGTACTTTCTGCGTTGACAAAACTCATCTAAGCCACGGTCTTTTTTTTTTTATAGTGATTTGGTTTTTTGTTAAGCATTATTTAATAGCTTGACAGGGAAGACTGACCTTCGAAAGCTTGTATGCCAAGGCAGAGGGAATTATGTTGAAGATCCTTTCAGGCGAAGAAATTGAAACCTCAATGGGAGAAGCTCTTCCTATACACTCTTCTGAGGAGATATATATGAAACATGGTGTCTTAGAGCTTTGTATAAATCATATGTTCCTCTTGAATGCGAAATTTTATTAAATATCCAGAAAAATTCCTTTTATCTGATTATATTCCCAATCCGTGGAATACCGAGAGTTAAAAAGTCTCTTCTGAAGACACATTCTTGCAAAACTATTTTAATATTTTTTTTAGCCCTTTGGAAGTGACCTTCTTAACTCTCGTCTTTTTCAAATTGTATTTACAGTATATCTTCACATATCTTTTTTTTTTGGAAATACGGAAAGGGTAGTGGCGTTTGTCGTGTAAGAGCTTCTGCCAAATCGGCTTCTTTGAGGAGACAATGGAGGAACAGTATCCTTAGTAATACTCATCTCTTAGGGTTCATGTAAAAAATTTAGATTTCTAAAAATCATCTTTGTCTTAAAGGAGAAATTCTCTCTCTCTCTCTCTCTCTCTCTCTCTCTCTCTCTCTCTCTCTCTCTCTCTCTCTCTCTCTCTCTCTCTCTCTCTCTCTCTCTCTCTCTCTCTCTCTCTCTCTCTCTCTCTCTCCTCTCTCTCTCTCTCTCTCTCTCTCTCTCTCTCTCTCTCTCTCTCTCTTCTCAGCTACCAGGTCAGGCTGAGAGACACCTACATTGGAGAAGCAAATTAGCACACCTGAGCAAATTTCATATCATACAACCATATTCTCCAGTGGTTGCACTCCCTCCCTCTAATGCCACCCATTTATGTAACCGGAAAACAGTATGATGCTAATTTAGTTGGATGCCTTACTGTGACAGTCACCAAGTCCAGAGATGTCACTTTGACAATAAACTGACATATGATAATTGAATTTATCTCGACTACACAAGTAAGCAATGCTCACTACAGGTTTTGAGTATTCGGCAAAGAAGGATTTGCTGAGCGTGCAATAAAATACATTTACGGTTTAAAAACTTATCTCATATTAATGCTAGTTCAGGTTTCTCATGTGTAGTTGGAATAAAGTTGTTAATTACAAATATGTGTAACCGAAACTTGGTTAAAACATATACCAGATAGATCGCCTTATACAAAGGTAGTAGAAAGTGGGTTAAGTACAGTTACGGAAATTACCATCGCTCTTTATAGGAACAACACACAGCCATTCGCACGCCTTCATAAATGCATTGCAATATATTTACTATAACTTACAACCACTGTCACGTGGAAAGAAATTTAAAGTAATCCAATTTGGTGATCTAGATGATTTTTTCCTTTCTTGCCAGTCAAAGCTGAATATAGTTATAAGCCAATAAAATATCCTTTAACTATTTGCCAAACTAACCTCTGTAACTAGTATAAACAATACTCTCCTTGATGTAATTATAACCAATAACCAAGATATCACCCTGTCCTCTGAAGTAGTAACTTCTCTTTTATCATTTACAGTAACCAAGAAAAACCTGCGGAGATTCCTCCTCTAGCTTAATGCTACAAACTGGAACATGGAAGGACAACTTAAGGATCATTCGGGCAACTGAAGTGTTGATCTTACTAATCTAAATTTTGAGTAAAGATATTATGTCTTTTTAACCTCTAGATTTAAGTCCTTTAATACTTATAATTACTCTTTGTGGTATTTTTTATATTAAAATCCATATGCAAATTTACACCTTTATGGAAGAAAAGAAACCCACAATGAAAAGTATGTCTATGTATAAATTTTGCCAAAATCTGAGACTTTCGTACATCGAGATTTTTCATACATTTTCGATGAGTGCATTTACAGTTTATGAAAATCATATACCTATGGTAGGATATCTAATGTGAAATGATGGAGTTTCCTAGTGCTCTGGTCTGAATCCTTACCATGGATAATAATTATAGGTCTTTGTCATATTATTAGAATATATATATATATATATATATATATATATATATATATATATATATATATATATATATATATATATATATATATATACACTGTATATGAATACATGAGATAATCTATCATTAAACTAGTAACACATATTCTATTATTATTATTATTATTATTATTATTATTATTATTATTATTATTATTACTATTATTATTATTATTATTTTTTTATCATTATTATTATTATTATTATTATTATTATTATTATTATTATTATTATTATTATTATTATTATTAATATTATTATTATTATTATTATTATTATTATTATTATTATTATTATTATTATTATTATTATCATTATTATTATTATTATTATTATTATTATTATTATTATTATTATCATTATTGTTATTATTATTATTATTATTATTATTATTATTATTATTATTATTATTATTATTATTATTATTTAAATTGTACATTAATTCGCATCGTATTAAGTAATAATCGCATTAATAAAATTAAATAATGTCAAAAATAAGCACAATTCAGTAATGTTCGATAAGTTATTCTTAAGACAGATATTAAAAACGTGGTTACCAGATTGCTCTAAGAAGTATCGTAGATAATGTTTTGAAACTGAACTTTTTTTTTTTGTATTACTCTTTTCTGTACCTTGTGAAATAAAATTACAAAAACTGTATTTGTTAACTTCCACAACTCAAGTTAAGAAAAATCTTATAAAATTTCATTATTACATCAGGTTTAGTTTGGTTTGGTTAAGTTAATTCTCCGCCGGTTTAGAAACGAGATTGTAATGGAAATTAAGTTTGTGTAATTTAATTTAATTTTGATAATTCATTTATTCCATGGCTGAAATGCAATTTGGCAATATTGTTAACCTGATCTATCGATATTCTTTTGTTTTCTGTCCATGTGGTAATGACGTCACTCTGGAAATGAAAAGTGGGAGGGGTTAACTTTCAGTATTTTATTTCAGTTTATAGCCGGCTCTTATAGCGTGAGGATATATGAGTTGGTCGGTGTTAGTTTATTTGAACCAATTTTTATATGGTTTGAATTATGTTAGTGAAGTCGTGTGGTAGGGGAACACGAGGTTTCGTACGTAGAAATAAAAACTAGGTTTCGTACAGAGAACGACGTTTCGTATATAAAATCGGACGAGGTTTCGTACATATATTTTCTTTTTTTTAAACTGATTGAGCCAATTCAATCATTATTGTTAATAAAGTGTTACTTATTCTAATCTCTAATGTATTTGGTATACTATTGCAGATATTTACATTAATGTCAGATTTACAGTTCATATATATATATATATATATATATATATATATATATATATATATATATATATATATATATATATATATATATATATATATATATATATAATTTATTAGTTATTAAATATGCAGTTCATATTTACAATGATATACATTAAAAGTTATTTGCAGTTATTACGTACAGAACAACAAGCTAAAAAGCCACAAATGGCACACAGGAGCTCAGGAACTCATCGGTGGACAGTTCTTCGAGTTCATAACATGTCCAAAGATCAAACAACTTGTCCTGTTTGTGGTTGTTGCGGTTCTGCAACATAGATTAAATACACACCTTCTTGTACACAGCATTACTCCAATGAAAATGGCGTTCACGTAGATTATGTCACTTTTATAATTCCGTTAATGAGTATATTAATAATGACACGCACAAATTACAATCCAGTTAAGCGGATTAATATATAGCGAGGTTAAGTGCTAAATAAACGCCCTTAATCTTTCACATCAAAGATATAAAAATCTTTAGATCTCCTGTGTTCATTATTAGTCACTGTTGAAACATAATTAAAGTGTAAGATTAATCAGGAATTGAAAAATGAAATATATAGGTAAGTATTGACACTAATATATGCAACTAGAATGAATGTTTACAAAAAAAAAAATAAAGACAGAAGATAAAGACAAACTAAAATGGACTTTACCGCCAAAATATACGCAGAAATACCCAACGGCACCCCCATTTTTCCACATCGAAACACATCGGAAAAACGAACAGGTCCGACCATAATTTATGCGCCAAATCACGTGACATACTAAAATGGAGTTTTTGATAAACAGATAATAATATAGTGGCGTTTTATTTCCTAAACAAAAGTTTAATTTATTGAACTTTTCTGTTGTACGAAATCTCGTTCTCTATTGTACGAAACCTCGTTTTTTATTGTACGAAACCTCGTATTGTTTTTATAACAAACACCGTATGTACGAAGCCTCGGTAAACCGTTTGGTAGAGGGCAGCACTGACGGGTACACTTGTCTAAGTCCTGGCTCTGCTGATTTCAACAAATTGTTTGCTGCGGAAGTTACTGAATTTGGATAACATAGGTCTAGGGAGTTATCTAAGGCTCTAGTGATTGTGCGTGTATAATATTTTTTGTCTGAATTGCCCTGTCTTCTTCGAATTATGATAAGAGGAAGAGGTCAAGCCAAACGTCACCCGAATGACCAACATAACAACAACAACAACACTGGCTGGCCTCCATCTACAGGTTTAAACAATCAAAATCCCCGTGATAGAAGAGCAACAAATCAAGGTCAAAACGCAGCTAAGTCCAGTGATACTTGGAAGGGGGGCCTTACAAACACATATGGTAGACCAGTCACTGAAGACAATGAAGCACTCCAGTGTGATTCGTGTAACCTATGGTTCCATATTTCATGCCATAGGATAACTAAACAAGGATATGATGCTATATTGCCCTACATGATGATGATATGTCCTGGTACTGTCATGAGTGCAAAATATTGGTTCCTAAGTTACTTAATTCACTAGGTGTTATTACGAGAAGGTCTGATGCAAGGGAAGATGAAACACATCATCTCAAACTTAGGGTCATGGGTATTGAAAACAAGGATGATGTTAATGCTGAGGCTAGACAAGATATGATTACGAAAGAATATCGTGAGTTGTTTCAAACAGAGGCTGAGAGAGTTAAAAGGAGAAACAATATCATAATATATGGCCTTCCTGAATCTGAAAATCCCACCTCTGAAATGTGTGTGCAGCATGACTTTTCTAAAGTAAATTATATTTTAAGTGATTAACTAGGCTTAAGCCATGTAAGTTTTGATAAGGTAATTAGGTTAACCATACGTGTTTCCAAACCAGCTAATATCAGTAAACCCAGACCCACCAAAGTAATCCTCTCTTCAGCTGACTACAGGGGAGAAATCTTGAGAAAGGCTAAGGCACTCAAAAGTCCGAGAAACCCTCAGTACAAGGTTGCCATTGCCCCTGATATGTGTAAAGCTGACAAGGAGGAAAATGACAGACTAGTAGAAGAGCTTTGGAAGAAACAAAATGATAGTAGAAATAAGAACGAAAACTACATTAATTCGTATCGTATTGAGTAATGATCACATTAACAATTCTCTTCTATCTACCTTGGCTGTTTCCCCCATTGGGGGTTAGCTGACATCATACAAGAAACAATACGGGGATTACTTTGATCTATGGGCTATGATGAGGGAGCTAGCGACCGTACAGATGACACTGCTGGAATGCCACAGCCCTTCCTCTCAGCTCTTCCACAACCTGTGTCGCTTCATAATGCCAACTCCCCTACTACCCCTACCACAGGGCTACCTCTGCATGAAGCAGCCCCGAGGCAACAGCAGATGCCCATCAGAGCTGCGTCACAATCACTCGCCACTCATTCCTATTCCTAGCATGCTCACTTGCTTCCTTCACATCCATCCTCCTATCATTCAGGGATTTCCTTACTCCATCCAGTGGGAACTGTAGGAGGTGTAATCTGTGTGTCAGGGGCCGGGTTAGTGTTGTGTGATGGGTTATGGGTGGGGAGGTTAGGTCTGGGTGGGGCAGGAAGGGGCCTTTGCCAGGGATTGGAGGTGGGGGGAGGAACAGCAATGAAGTTAGAGTTGGTGCAGTTGATGGCAGGAGCAGAGGAAGGGAATCTCTGAGGAATCCTCCTCTGCCTCTCTGCACAGTGGTTGTTTCATGCATGATGGTGTCCCCAGCAGTTTGGGCACTTGGCAACTGTTTCTTCCTTGACCTTATTTTTGGTAAGGCAACAGTTAGTGGTATGTCCCCCACTACAGATTGCACATCTCACTAGGAAGTGACAAGTGTTCTGATGTTGTCCAAATCATTGGCAACAGAAACACCTCAGTGGTTCTGGGTATAATCTCAGAGACTGAATTTACCCCAGATGACATGGTTCACTTGGGCAGGGAGTGGACCGCAGATGTTGACCTCATCTTGCTTGGAGGGGACAGTTTGCCCTTCAATTTTGGAGGAGCAATGTGAGGCAGTGGTTATGTATGTCTGCTTGGTTAGTAGGTCAACTAACCAAGCAACAGGGAAACCAATGAGGATGCATTTCCTTACTTTTTGAGCAGGGATTATCTCTGCTAGGTGAGGCGAGTTAAGATCACGGATCTTCTCTGCAGCTTCGGAGAAGGATGGATGGATAATGAAGTCACCCTGTACATTAGGCTTGACTGTACAGCCAAACTCAGTGAGTTGGTCTTTCAACTCTTGTGAAATTGTAGATCTCTGTAGTGGAAGGGGCCTGGACCTTAAACTTAGAGATGGGCTCTTTAATGGCATTGGGCTTCAGGGCTGGGGGTGGAACTGGGGCAACAGCATTCTCCTGGCTGCTGCCAGAGGCCATCCCTTGTCTCCGTCAATGTCATCCGAAAAATGCACAGAAAATGTCGCTCTGAAGACTCCTACCACACTCTCCAGGCAGTCAAATACCATGTCCATAAAGAGACATGCACAATTAAGAGGAAAACATGGCTTGAGTGGTGTTCCACCCTAGATGCTCACACCTCTGTGGGCCAGATGTGGAGGAATACATACTCATATGCTAAAGGAAGACCTCTCAAAACCATCCCCCACAAGGACCCCAGCAATGCAGCTGAAGAACTCTCCATCAAATTTGCAGAAAGAGCAAGCTTTAACCAGCTCCCCATCGCTACCAGAACAACCCTTCAGGGACTCACCACTGCAAGATGGGATGAAATAGAAGAAGCCATCAACACTGAAGACCAAACAGATGCCCCTTCACTCTGAGTGAACTACAGAAAGTAAGCAAAAGCCCTAAGAACACAGCCCCAGGCACTAATAGAATCCCATACACGATGATTCAGAAAATGGAGCCCCAATGGGAGCTTGCTCCACTCTCTCTGATCAACACAACATACACACAGAGAATCAGATCAGCCTCATGGAACAGGGCAGACATTCAGACCATCTCAAACCCACAAGATCCTGACAACCCACGCCCCATCTCCCTCTTGAGCTGCCTGAGCAAGATGGCATAAAAGATGGTGCTCAACAGAGTTTGCTGGAAATGCCCACCCTTCCCAGAAAACATGTTTGCCTGCTAGCCAGGCTTAGGCACCTCAGAATGCATAGCCTCCATGCTATCATACATCAATAATCATCGTGGAGTCATAATTTTTCTAGACCTAGAGAAGGCCTTTGAACGAGCCAACGTGCCGGCAATGCTCTCTGCTCTCTCTTCGCGAAGCAGATCAAAGGATACCTTCTCTCCTGGATCAAGCTGAGCCTACAAAACCATAGCGTTTGAGTCAAAATACAAGGGCACTATTATACCTAAAAAAAAACATGAGAATGGAACCCCCCAAGGTGGAATTCTTAGCCCCTTCCTCTTTAACTGTCTCATGGAAAAAATCATGGACATTGACCACATGGAGCCAATATCTTCAACTATGCAAACGTCTTTGCCCTTCTCACAGAAAGCGACAGGAGCTCCAACAAGACCCAGTGCTACCTCACCATGATTCACCAAGCCTCCATCTCTCTCGAACTAATAATCAATGCTCGCAAAACCAAGGCGCTCCCTATCCACCAGTGGAGACCAGACACTAGACTGGTAATAGGCAACAAGCCTGTGGACTGGGTTACCAAGCATCCATACCTGGGTGTATACATCGATGGCCGACTAACCTTTGGACCCGAAATTCAACACTTGCGTGACAAATGCAATCTGGGCCAAACTGTCCTTTGTCGGATATCGGACCTCTACGATAGCGCATCCTTCAGTCTCCTCAAAACTTTCTATGTGCAAGTCATATGAAGCCTCATAGACTATCCTTGTCCCACTCTCTGCTTACTGAAAGATCGACAATGGGACAAGATAGAGATCATGCAAAATAACGCCACAGGTATCATGTTAGGGGCTCCCATGTGGACCAAAAGGGAAAACATCCAGCTGGATTTCTGGCCTCATGCCACTCAAACTTAGAGCTTTACAAAGACTAACCCTCTTAGTGGCCAAAACCTCCACTGCTCACTGTACCTGCCTCACCGGCGCTGACTTCCGGCTAGCCCTCAATTGCCACCCCAGCCACCGTACTAGGACCTGGGCAACCAAGGTCTGTACCGGCCTGCAAGCATTGCCAATATGGGAAGACATCCTAGCCAAGACACAGGACACTCCACTCCCTGAATACTAATGCCCACCTTCATGGAACGACCAGCCACTCGACATAAAGATCGAACTCCTTGACAACCACAAAAGCTCAGTCAATTCACTTGTCCTTAAAACCACATACAAGGACAAAATACAGAGCTAGAGCAGGCCGAACTCCCAAATCTTCTACACTGACTGCTAAGTCAGTCAAGAAACTGGATCCTCAGCTGCCGCCTTCACCACCGAGAACCACGCAGAATCCTGGAGGCTGTCGAACTCCTGCACCTCGTTCCAGACTGAGTTGGTCGTCATAGCCAGTGTCCTCAGTTTCTTCACCCAGCAAGGAGCTGACCATGCCCTTATTCTCTCCTACTCCAAAGGCGCCTTTCAGGCCATCAAGAAGCCACTCCTCAAAGACAATGTACACATCATCACCAGCATTCTCAACCTCTACCACAGGACAATCAGCATTGGAAAAGCCATCACTCTTGCCTGGATTCCCAGCCATGTCGGCATCAAAGGAAATGAAGAAGCCGATTAAGCGCCAAATAAACCTCTCCATGCAGAAATTCAAATATCTCAGCCTCCTGGGATTCACCATATCAGAACCAAAGCTACCAGGTCTTCACCATATCAGAACCAAAGCTACCAGCTCACTCCTTAACCTCTTGCCAAGCCCTATATAGCAGACCACGAGGAAATTGTAACGTCCCTAAATATTCGCAAACCAAAGAGACAACCAATCTTTAAAACATTCAGATGCTTAAGAAATTATTCACAAGAATTACTTTTTAGTTTACTTATGAATGAAGTACATAAATTAAATGAAATTCTATATACCGATAATATAAATATACAAGTAAGAATTTTAACCAGTGTCTTATCATCATGTATAGATCGATGTGCACCACTCGTGACAAGAGAAATATTTCGTCCCCCCGCTCCTTGGATAACAGATGACATAAAAAACATTACGAAAGAAAGAGACAAACTACAAAATGAAGTAAAACTACAAAGAGATAATATCCCTTTAAGAGAAAAGTTTGCAGAGCATAAGAAACAAGTAAAATCATTATTAAGTAATAGTAAGAAACAGTATTACAAAAATTAATTTCAAAACGCTAAAGGCAATATCTCTGATACATGGAAAATTGCTAAAACCATGCTTTCCAATAACTGTAATAAAAGTAGTAACATATCAATTATACCCGATGAGGTAGATGTAAGTGCTAAAGCAGAAGAGTTCAATAATTTTTTCGCTGAAGTGGGGAAAAAACCTTTGAAAAAACAAAAAAAGAAATAATAAATGAAATCAATAATAGTAATGGTGGTAATAATAATGATGATGGTAGTAGTAATAATAATAGTAATGTTGATAATGGTGTAAATAATAATGATGGTGGTAGTAATGGTAATGATAATAGTGATGATGGTAGTAATAATAATAATAATGTTAATCTTGAAGATCATAGTGCATTCAATAGAAGTAATGATGTCTTTAACCCTACTACAGTAGATTGTAATACAGTAATCTTAGTAATAAAAAATCTGAAAGACTCTAATGCATATGGATCAGATGGAATTTGTTTTCGTTTTATTAGAGATTCATTATTTGTAATAGCATATTATCTGACGGTAATAATCAATACTTCCATAGTTACCAATATTTACCCAGATTTATGGAAAAATCCCCATGTAATTCCTGGTTTTAAAAATGAAAATCCTGACGGTCTCGAACTATAGACCAATCTCTTTACTACCAATTTTATCAAAGATACTTGAAAAGATTGTTGCAAATCAGTTAAGTGAGTTTCTTGAAAAAAATAAACTTATTGCAAAAAGTCAACACGGTTTCAGGCCAAAATTATCAACTGAAACTGCCTTATTGAAAATATCAGATGAAATATACAAAAATATAGATAATAAGAAAATATCATTGCTACTACTACTCGATCTTTCTAAAGCTTTTGATAGTGTACACCATACCATTCTATTAGAAAAATGCAAAAAAATGAACATTGACCCAAGCTGGTTCGAGAACTATTTAAAAAACCGCTACCAGTCAGTCAGAATAAAAGATGTAGTTTCAAGTCGCAAGAAGGTATTGTTTGGGGTCCCTCAGGGATCGATCCTAGGACCTATACTTTTTCTAATATATGTAAACGATCTAGTAAAATATTTACCTAACTGTTATGTCATTCAATATGCTGACGATACTCAAATCTTAATTGAAGGAGAAATTAATGATTTAGAAAATATTCGTAGAGCAGAAGAAATTTTGTATATGGCTAAACGTTACTTTCTAAAAAATGGTCTGTTACTTAATGAAACTAAAACCCAATCTATTCTTATCGGATCCAGACAATTATTATCAGAAGTTGATGACAATCTTCATATAAATTTTAACGGTAATATCATTAAGCCAATGAACTCGGTAAAGAACCTAGGTGTCTATTTTGACCGTTACATGAATTTTGAAATGCATATAGATGAAATTTATAAAAAAGTAATGGGTACTCTAATATATCTAAATAGGGTAAAAGACTCATTTGAAACATCAACTCGTATAATAATTGTCAAGTCCTTAGCTATGAGTTTAATTAATTACTGTCTCAAAGTTTGGGGATGTACAAATAAGACTCAATTACAAAGAATACAAAAGTTACAAAACTTTGCAGCACGAGTGGCTGTTGGCAATGTAAGAAAATACGAGCACATCTCTCCTGTTTTAAAAGATCTAGAATGGATAAAGATTAGAGATAAATATGTTTTTGATATATGTACCTTTGTTTTTAATATACTAAGAAACAATCTTCCTGATTGCTTGTATAATTTTTCTACAGTAAGCTCAGTTACCGGGTTAACTACCCGTCAAGGGGAAGATTTATTAGTACGAAGGTCTAAAACTGATATTGGCTCAAGAGATATAAACATTCGTGGACCTCATTTATATAATCAGCTTCCCAGAGAACTAAAAAATGCTGGTTCAGTGTATACTTTTAAATATAATCTTAAGAAGTTACTCTTAAAGGAAGATTTTACTTGTAATTTTTAATAGTACACTCATCTTTATGATTTGTTTGTTATAGTATGTCTATATCGTACACCACAGATGTCTATCTGGAATATATATGCATCTTATTTGAATACCCAATGTACTTTGGAAATAAAGATTTATTATTATTATTATTGCTAACTTGACTCAACTTCTGCACAGACACCGGATCTCTCACCACCTGGTGGTACAAAGCCACCACCAGTCTCCAATGAATCAACCTGCCCAACAATCTCCGAAGAAGCACGGCATTCAACGTGTAATGTCTGAGACTCAGTTACAAGTGCACCTGGCAAATAGATGAAGATCTCGTCAGGAAGTGCACCTTCTGCCATGAAGCCTCGCCACACCCACTGCTACACTACATCCCCGAATATGAAGTCTTTTCTGGAATTCAGTGGAACACTGGTGCCCTGGCAACATCCAGCATCGATCCCAATGCCCTTCAAGTTACTAGCTCCATAATCAGAATGGCAGCAAATAACTTCATGGACAGCTACTGAACACCCTCAATCAGTACCCTCCACTTAGATAACTGTGCAACAACTCATGCTCATCATTAAAACATGAGCTTAAGAGGTTGAGAACCAATTCCTCAACCTCTCCATTTCAACTAAAAAATATTGTTTTGATCAAAGCTAGTAACCCTGAGCTGAGTACCTATGTTTTCTTTTATCTTTACAGATTAAAACAACCCCAACTGCGGGCCAGAAGGAAAGGCCCGGTCACCCGCATGGGTGGATATCAACACACACGATATTGTTTTCATCTTTGGCAAGTTCACTGGTTTTGAAATTTCTAAAATAATGAAAGATATATAATTATACTTAACGATTATATGTCCAGAATTATATTGAAAATTTATGAATTTTCATCTGAGGCAAGTTCAGAGGTTTTAAAATTTCTGAAAACATGATATATATAATTGTACATTATTGTTATATGTTCAGAGTTATCTTGAAAATTACATTACTATTATATGCTCAGAATTCTATTAAAAATTAATGACTTTTCATCAATTAAAAATTTTGGCAAAGGATCAATTAATTCTTTTTTAAAGGAATTAGATTGCTCACAAGAAAGCCCTAAGCAAGATATTGTATGTGATTTCCCTGTATGCGTGAATTATTTTCATGAAGTATTAAATTACCTTTTGATACACGAAATATTAAACTGCTAGTCAGCCTGTTATAAAGCAAATATTGAAACAACACGTTCCTGCCAGATGATAGCTAGAAGCACCACACAGAGAAGGACATAAGTTAGTCTGTTAAGCAATTTACCTGAATTCATGGGTGCTCCCCCACTGTATTACTGTCACTTTCCGATTCCTCCGACTGAAAAGCTACCGCTAGGCCCCCTTCCCTTCACCTCGAACTGATAGACATTGAGATACTTGCAGTTAAGATCTGGCAGAAACACAATGTCTCTGTAAGGGCTGTTTCGCCAACTAACCAGTATATTAAGATTTCTACTCCATGTAACAAAAAGTAGTTACTTAGTACATCAAAATAATCCACATATACAGGCACAGCACACATATGGTTAAAATTTATGTAAATGATCTCATTAGCTTTCTGAAAGGAATATCACACAGGCTTTGTGTACACCATCTAGTTTTTTTTTTTAATCATATTCTTGTTTCAGGATTAAGATGCCGTAGCACCTATGTCAAGGCAACACGTGTTATAATATACGTGGTGCCTTCAAATGTGACTTATCTAGTGCTGTAGTGCCTAGCTATGTCAAAAGGAGCAGAACATTGGATGGAACATTCCAAACTTATATTTAAATGATTTAAATTTTATTATTTTTTTAGTTTCTTTGCAATTAATGGAAGGGGGAAGTAATTTATATTTGAATAATCTAAGATGCTGAACTCTGGAGACCGTTTTCAAAAATCTCAATAAAATACTTATATACTAAAAAGTGAACTATTATTACTTTTAAAAAATACTTTAGTTACTCCTATAATACATTAAAAGAAAACTATATAAAAATATTGACAGAAATCGAAGAAAAGGGTAGACTATAATAAAATTTCCAAAAACAAATAAATGTAAATTAGTTCCAAATTCAAAGGACATAAACACAGGGTTTGTACTCTCCAAAACGCAACCTTGAATATCCTGCTTCAGGCTTACATAATAGATAAATAACTGCAGTAAGTTACCAAATGGTGATTAAAATAATGAATGTCTAAAAATAGCAGTTTTTGAAAGAAAATGACAGGGTGTATACCTCTAGGCGCAATCTTACCATTCCCCTAAAACAAAACAATCCCAGCAAAACATCATTTCCAAAAATTCCTAGCCCTTATTCCACAACCTTTCAAATTTCTACATATAATAGTTCCACTGGCAAAACACTTACAAATATGATTCAATTACCAATAAACTAACTACAATGGTTACTTAATCTAAAATCATCTTGCATGTCTATATTTTTCAATACACTATAACATATCTTTATTTTAGCCTAAACTGCCACTTTCAAAGCAAGGCTATATAGTTCTGCAAGGACTGAGGAAACATCAACATCAAACATAGCATTATCTCCTATATACAATTT
The DNA here is from genome assembly GCA_037179515.1 of Halocaridina rubra. Classification (NCBI taxonomy): domain Eukaryota; kingdom Metazoa; phylum Arthropoda; class Malacostraca; order Decapoda; family Atyidae; genus Halocaridina; species Halocaridina rubra. The sequence goes on from JAXCGZ010015102.1 coordinate 94,679, forward strand.
GCAAAAATACTGCAAATACTAAAGGATGGTAAACATAATTTTCCCTGAGGGAGGGGGATAAGAACACTTCCTCCGTGTTCCCCTGAGTATCGTAAAAGTCGACTAAATGGGGCGGAGCGAGGGGGCTGGGAACTCCCTCCTCTGTATTTAATTCCCACAAAACGTCAAAGTATTGTCTTTGACTCAGCCATCCTCCTCATAAGGGGGAATATGGTTTTGGTATCCGGATGTCTAAAATACAAATAAAAAAACTTTCTACACATTATTCAGTTTATATCCGTATACATCCTTAATTATGTTTGTTGCTATTTGCCGTGTTGTC
>JAXCGZ010015102.1:100000-137500 GCA_037179515.1 Halocaridina rubra
ACGGGAAGATACGAGCTTTGGGCTCTTTCCCGTAAACAAATTTAGGTAATCACAATTAGGTAATCACACACACACACACACACACACACACACACACACACACACACACACACACACCATATTTCTAGTAGTATCTTTTAATTAAATCATCCATATATCTTAATATAGTAAGAAAGACGATGTTTACGGATTGACTTCATTCCAAGAATGAAAAAAAATCATCAAATCTTTCGGTGTCTTCCGTCAGGGGTCGTCACAACGGATCAATTATCTCCATATCACCCTATCCCCTGCATTCTCCTCTGTCACACCACACACAAGAAGAAAAAATGAATATGGAAAGAATAACGAATACTGCGAGTTACGAAATTGTTAGACTTAACCAGGAGAAAATATCATATAAAATATTTACAACATTTGCTGATTACGAAATGGTTGGCTTGCGACTGCTGCCGATAAACTTCTTATTCAATATAATGGGTCCGTTATAGTTTTAACCAAGATTTTAATTATCAATTCATTTATCAAGCGGATAAACCTACTTATCTAACCACAATTATCTAAAGTAACATTATATTCAGTTTTATATGTTGGGTCTTGTAAAGATAGATAACCCCCCAACCCCATGTAAAGTTGAATAACCCCGTAATCAAACTTTTATAGTTAAACAACCCCTTTCTTAAACTTGTAAAGTTGAATAACAAGTTGTTTGTCTTTATAAGAACCAACTGAAATCATGTAGGAATATAAAAAAAAGTAAGAATACAGAATATTTATTCACCCAAATACACAAATGCAAGTAAAAGGAATAAGAGCTTTAGAAAAATGTAAAGATGAATAACCCTAAAGGACCATGGGGTTATTAATCTTTGCAAGATCCTAGATGTTTATAATTTAATGTTTTAACTCAATGAAAGATAATCTAAAGTGTAAGAGACAGAATTCACACTCCAGAGGCCCTAAATGGTTTGATAAAAAAAGAAAAAAAATGTGGACCTATGGTGCTTGTTCTTTCTATTGTACGAATACCGGCAATATATGCCGATTAAGAAATTCTTTCACACAGAAATGAAATAAAAAAAAATACATTAACAACAGCAACCACAAGTATTCCTGGTTACAAACGGTGTCATACAGATAGAAGTAATATAGCACTAATGCATAAATGATGGATGATGGTTACGAAATGGTTTAGGACCGAAACGGAAAAGTGTAGTAGTGATAATACCGAATACTACTGGTTACGAAATGGTCTAATAACAAAACTGAAACGTGAAATAAGAATGCATTAAAATAAGATACTGGTCACAAAAGCGGTTTAATGATGAAAAAAAGAGAATATATAGTAACATTACGTAAGGTCAAACGGTGGTAACGAAACGGTTTCATATCGAAAAAGTATAATTCAATTAATCAGCTGATTGAAATCAGCTGATTTGAACATCAGCTGATCCGGGACCAGAGTCGTCACCAGGCGAAACTGAAATTTCCTCTGTGATTGTTATACAAGAAGTGTTTTATGAATTAGATAAGATATATACGAATAATCTCGAACCAAATATATTAACTTGGTTAATGGGAATAAATACAGTTTGTTAAAGTGAATTGACAATTGCATCAGGTTACCTAGCAAAGCACTAATTATATATACTTTGTGTGATTATGAAAATTGCATAATGCAAACCCTTTAAATTCTAATTATATAGAATTTAGCTATATAATTACGGTGACTTTAAGAAATTATTAAATATGTTCTCTGACCCGATGTCATATTTAGAAGCTGATGATCACAAGGTTCAAGTAATTACCTATATACTTACTAAGTAATAACTTATAATTATCTAAGGAATTGCGATGTGAATATTTGCCTTGAATTTGTTTGAAAAGTGTTTGTGATAAGTGTAAATTACTACAAAATTATATAATGACAGCGTAAAGTACAGAGTGACTCGAAGAATGTAGCATATATTTATAATTATTCTAGCATATTAATAATTCTCCTATTTTAAATATTTACTTTCACACCCGCAGTTAGGAAAATAATCTCATGAAATTTATTATATTGAATCAGGTTTGTTAGTTTTGATAAGTTCATTTATAATTAATGAATGGCCACGGCGATACGCTCTGACTAGAGAACTGGTGGATGAACACACAACAAAAATGGTGACAATAGTCATACGAAACAATTTCTTACTATCCTAACCAAAAATACTTACCTAACCTCTTAGTCAGGGGGGCTTCGTCCCCCTGGGACCCCCCATCTTACTATCCTAACTAAAAATACTTACCTAACCTTCAGTCGAACTACTTACCTTAGTGGAGGGATGAGGTCGTTGAGCGGCATGCCCCGCTAAACTGTAAACTACCCTTGTTTTTAGTTGTTCTAGATATTTATCGTAGTTTATTTGTGTTTAATTCATTCGGGGGTGTGTAAGTAAACTTTTACCGCTCCTGTAAATTTGGCCCCCAGTATCTACAAAATACACTAATATATGTATTAAAGTAACTAAAAATAATAATAAACAGCAATCACAATTACTAGCATGATTGCATTCCCAATCTACTTGTATATAATTCATCATTATTTATATTAGTGAATTTTGCAGTAACTACAAAATATAACAATATAAGTACTGCATTCAAGATACTAAAAAAAATAACAATCACAATTACTAGCATGATTTCATTCCCTATCTCTTTATAGTTATGTATATGATTTATCATTTCAAGTGCCCACAACTGATTATCTGATAAAATTGTCTTTTATGGTTACAGAAAAACATACGATAAAGTATCCTTGCTCAGACTATGTATGGAGTGCCTGTTAACGAGTCTTGTATCAAACGTGAAATTAATTAAGTTTAACGATGGAATTTTACCTGTTATAAATCAACTTGAGAACTATTGCATTTAGCCATGTCTGTTGATTGCTTACCAGTTGAGGTCAGTATTATTTGATTTTAGCGTATTTACCTATAATGTCTTTAAGAAATATTATATGGAGTAACACCTAAAAGTAAATAACAGAAGTACAAAGGTTACCTTGAAGGTATGTGGCAGAATGAAGATATATTCCATGTTTCTTGACATCCTGGACTTATTTGTTACTCTTCAGAAGTCTACTCTAGTATTATCCTTTCTTGTTTTAGAAAGTAGTTTCATACTTTTGTTTCTGGCTATATGGTGACTAGGTTATTCTAACGTGCAGGGTAAGTTGTCAAGAATATTTTAATACAGGACAAATGAATGGTAATAACAGCAGGTGTCCTAAAGCAGGATGCAGCTTACAGGGACATAACAGATGATTTTATTAAAAAAAAGCTGAAGTGCCTTACTGTTACAGCACATGGGAAGAGTCAGACTTCAATAGTATTCCCCTTTACTCCAGTAATTCACTTTGATCGTCTCCAGCTTCAAGAAGAAGTATATATTATGAGCATGAATTGGTCTTTTGATGTTTCAATATCTTAAGTCTAGTAGTTTGCTGTATCTAAACAAATTAAAAATACTGTACCTGGATTATACATGTAATCTGTAAATCCAGAGACTTTCATAAGAAAGGTGAATTACCACTGGCAACGAACTTACAAATCCATAATGAGGAAAATGCTTTTCAGGCATATATATATATATATATATATATATATATATATATATATATATATATATATATATATATATATATATATATATATATATATATATATATATATATATATATATATATATATATATATATATATATATATATATATATATATATATATATATATATATATATAATGGAGATGACTAAGGCTTGAAACACTACCAGGTCTCTTCTCGAGATCACTGCTGATCCTAGAGACTTTAAAAATAATAATGACAATTATAATATTAACAAGAAGTCATGAATATAGTACAGTATATGCTCTACAATTATAGTAGCAAGTACTGTATGTTAAATACGTGGTTCCTGTTGTTGCTTATTTTAATATATTGAAGAACTGTATTAAAGTAAAGAGTATATTATACATGAAAACTGTCTTCACCTCGTATATTAGCATTAATGTACATATTACATGGTGTTAATCTTTACGCAGGTTCTCTCCAGTGTATTCCAATATCTCAGAGTGAGTGACCTTCTGGTGGCATCGAGCGTCTGCAAACTATGGCGTGAAGCGTCATTATGTCACTTGTCCAAACGTGTTACCATAATGATAACGGATGATGCTGCACCAGCTATTAAAACATTTCTGGCTTCATCTGTTATTTATCAAAACTGGGTGTTTAAGGTAAGTGTCCAAATGATAAGATGAACTATTCTAATTCTGATCTTACCCTCATTTAAGACGATGTCCGTATCTTTTTACGTTGATGTATATGTATATATTGAACAAAAATTAAAATTACTGACTTTTTATTGTTTAACATGACACATTTCAGGCTCTTTAGAAATTTTTAATTATATATCTCGGTAAAATTCAGTTTTGAAATAGCTTGTACAGTGATTCAATGAAGTCTTCATTATTATTTATGATTTTAACAGGAAGTGGATTTGACAATTACTGATATGTTGGAGGAATGGTTACATATAATGGGTTGTGGAGTGCATTCATTAAGTTTACATAGTACTGGAATGAGTGCAGAAGACTTTGTCTGTTTACTTTCTAAGTGTACTCAACTGAAAGTCCTAAATCTGAATGGTTCTAGGAGCTTATTTAGAGAGGGTTAGTTAGCAGTTTTTGATTCACTTGAATAATCATGCATTGGATTTCTTAGCTACTTAGCTACTTATTAACCACGCAGAATTTTCAATATTGTTGTTTTGTTGCATTACCCATAATCAGAACTGCAATTTGCTCCCTGGTTAGTTGACTATGCACCTAAATAATCATGCATTGGATTTCTTAGCTACTATTAACCACTCAGAATTTTCAATATTGTTGTAGTGTTGCATTACCCATAATCAGAACTGCAATTTGCTCCCTGATTAGTTGACTATGTAGCTGCCATAGATAATCAAATCACCTTTTCAATATATTACAGAACACTTTTTCAGTAAGTAATGTCATAAAATTGTCATCAGTGAAATATAGCAATTATTTATTACTAATAGTTAGTGTGTAAGGTAGGTTCTGTAGGATTACAGAGATCAAGTGAAATATAAATTTCTGTAAAGTTACTACATTTAATAAGTGATGAGTTCTCAGAATAATTTCCTCTGACTAATGCTCATTAAGTATTAATAAATATTTCCAGTTTTTTATTTTCATTTCCGCAATTGCACAGTGGTTAGAGCACTCTACTCACAAAATGACACCCCCTGATCGAGCCATCTGTGGGGCATTTTTACTAAAATTCCCTAGCTTCAGCTCATCTGGATCTACCCCATTATGGGAATTAATAGTGACACATAAAAGGACAAACAACAAGCAGCAACATTTAGCCAACAATACTTTATCTTCTTAAGGAGGTGGATCTGTCCCTAGAAGGGCCTATGAAAAGGTTGTGGAGGAAGCAGGCTCCTCGAATAGGCAACTTAGCATTATTTAATATAACGCTTAGTGAGGAGGATTTTGCAGCTCTGATTTCTTATTGCCGTAACTTACATACCCTCAGAATTGGTTCAAGACATTTATTTAGGTCAGGTGGGTTTGTAATTCTGAGAATCCTGTACCACAAATTCCACTTGTTATCCCCATACTTTATAATGGTGTAAAATATGTACAGTATATGTAGCAGTATTATAAGTCCCTACTTTTGTTACGTAGGTTTTTTGTCATTTCTATAGTACAGTGCCCCATATATAATATCCTTTAAACCTGAATTGTGTTGGTTTGTACTTAATAGCATTGCTGAGATGATGCTTGCGTTAGCTGTCAATAGGCATTTGTAAACATATTGCAGAGTATATACACAGACGCTCCCCAACGTACGAACATCCAGATATACGAACATGTGAAAAGTGGCAGTGCCTATGTACTTACATCATGTGTCTTTAGGATATGAAAACAAATGTGTTATATTCAAACACAACTGTACTATGTTACGTACATAATGTAGGAATGTTTTGTCGGCATATACTGTACACCCAATACAGTACTGTATTTACAAAATATCAACTTGCAAACAATGCAGGATACAAACTGCCATTTGGAATGTAAGTAATTCGTAAAGTGTGTGTGTGTGTGTGTGTGTGTGTGTGTGTGTGTGTGTGTGTGTGTGTGTGTGTGTGTGTGTGTGTGTGTGTGTGTGTGATTACCTAATTGTGCTTACGGGAAAGAGCCCCAAGCTCGTAACTTCCCCTCTCCTGAACGGTTCCACTTTGTACTTAGTGATACTTATCATACTTGTCCTTAAAACTATTGATTGAGTTAGCATTAACTACCTCCTCGCTTAGCGAATTCCAATATATCAACTACTTTTACACTAAAAACGTACTTCCTTACATCCTGCAAAGAAGTTTTCTTACAATGCTTCAAACTATGACCTCTAGTTCTAGTGCCAGCCATATCAAAATATCGATCCCTATCCACTCTGTCATAACCATGAAGGAATTTAATAACCGTCACTATATCCCCCCTCAATCTTCTAGCTTTGAGTGATGGTAAGTCTAATTCCCTCAGCCTCTCATCATAACTGAGATTGCGTATTTCTGGCACCAGTTTTGTGGCATGTCTTTGAACTTTTTCCAGCTTAACTACATGCTTTATCAAGCGCGAATTCCAAAAGGGGGATGCATAAATATTTCTGAACATTTCCTTGTTAATGTGCCTGAAGGCTACCCTTACATTTGCTAAGAAAGCATATCCTGTCCTTACTATGCCATTTATATGCATTTCTGGAAACAAATCGACCAGTATGGCAAGCTAGGGCCTTCTTTCACTTGTACCCATTCTCATTACCCTACATTTTGAAGTATTGAATTTCATTAGCCACTTTTCTGACCTCTCATGCAGACTGTTTAGATCTTCCTGAAGTTCTCTACCATTGTTCACGTTTCTTACTTTTTTCACAATCTTTACATCATCTGCAAACATATTCATGAATGAATTTACATACTCTGGTAGGTCATTTACATATACAAGGAACAAAAGTGGCTCTAAAACTGAACCCTGTGGAACTCCACCTCTAACTCTTCTCCATTCAGACACTGTCTTACTTTAACCCTCTGTTCCCTTCCTTCTAAGTATGTTTTTATCAATTTCAAGACATTTCCACCTATTGTAGCCATTGCTTGCAGATTCTTAATAAGTCTCCCAAGTGGAACAGTGTCAAATGCTTTCTGCAAGTCTAGGAATATGCAAACTGCCCAGCCTTCTCTTTCCTGTAAGATTCGGCTTACCTCATCCTAAAATTCGAATAAGTTTGTTACTGTTGATCTACCTTCTCTGAAGCCATGTTGTCTCACTGACAAAAAGTTGAAGGATTCCAAGTGAAGAGAGATATGTTTCCTTAGTAGTTTCTCCATAACTTTGCAAACTATGCTGGTCAAGGAAACAGGTCTATAGTTTAGCCGTATCCCTACTTCCCTTTTTGAAGATAGGTATCACGTTCGCTTGTTTCCAGCATCTTGGAATCCCCCCTGACTCCAGCGAGTTTTTTAAATATGATACTTAGTGCCGCTGATATTGAATGCGCACTCTTTAAGTACATAAGGGGATATATCATCTGGACCTGTAGCTTTATGGACATCTAACTCCATCAGCGCTTTGCATACCTCTGTGGTTGAAGGGATGATGTTCTCTAATACAGGCCCATGAGCTTCTATCTCTGCAATCGAGGGAGTGGGGTATTTTCTACTGTAAATACTGATTGAAACTCCTTGTTTTATTCTTTGCAGATCTCATCATCTGTCTCAGTGATGCTTCCATCTGCCCTCTTAAACTTTAAAACCTGTTCATTTACCTTCAGTTTTCCTCTGATAAGGCTGTGGAAAAGTTTGGGATTTTCTTTAGCCTTCCTGGTGATGTCCCTTTAATAGTCTCTCTCTCCCTCTCTTCCTTTACTTAAGTAATCATTTCTTGCACTTTTATAGGGCTGCCAAGCATTTATGTTTTTTCTCCTGTACCTTTTCCAGCATTTGTCTCTCCACTCCTTAGCTCTTTTACACTTATTATCGAACCGTTTCTCTCTGGCATGAATTACACCTACTTTGGTGACAGGTATGCATGCATACATATATACATGCATACATACATACATGGTGGAGGGATAGCACTGCTCATAAGTGAAAGGATTCAAGTCGAAGAAATAAACTTGGCTATAGAAAGTGAGTTCAAGGAATATCTTGTTGCTCGCATAAATACTGGGTCAGAGAGCATTATAATAACTGTTGTATACAACCCACCAAGGAACCAAAATAGGCTTGAAGTTTATGAGGAAAATCATATAGGTACTATTGAAGTCATAAACTCAGTTGTTAACATGGCACGGGAAAAAAAATGTAGGATTTTGATTATGGGAGACTTTAATCATAAAGAGATAGATTGGATAAATCTTGACCCACACAGTGGTGAGGACTCATTCGGGGCAAGATTCCTAGATTGCGTTCAAGGGAATTTCCTACACCAACATGTAATGGAACCAACAAGGGCCAGGGGTGGGGATAAGCCATCACTACTTGATCTAGTGTTCACAGATAATGTGTTGGATATTGAAAAAATTGAGTATGAACCACCAATTGGAAAGAGTGACCACTGTGTGTTGTTGATGGAGTATATCATTGAAGATATTCTTCCTGAGAGTAGAGGCACTGAGGACATGAGGAGGAACTATCGGAAAGGAGATTACATCAAAATGAATGAGCTTTTTGCAGTTATTGACTGGAGAACCTTATTTTACAACAAATCTGTACAAGAAATGTATGACATCTTTTGTGAGAAATATGGGAAGATAGTAGATTGCTGCATACCTGTCACCAAAGTAGGTGTAATTCATGCCAGAGAGAAATGGTTTGATAATGGGTGTAAAAGAGCTAAGGAGTGGAGAGACAAATGCTGGAAAAGGTATAGGAGGAGAAAAAACATAAATGCCTGGCAAACCTACAAAAGAGCAAGAAATGACGACCTAAGTAAAAGGAGAGAGGCAGAGAGAGACTATGAGAGGGACATCACCAGGAAGGCTAAAGAAAATCCCAAGCTTTTCCACAGCTTTATCAGAGGAAAACTGAAGGTAAAAGAACAGGTTTTAAGGCTAAAGAGAGCGGATGGAAGCATCACTGAGACGGATGAAGAGATCTGCAAAGAATTGAACAAGGAGTTTCAGTCAGTATTTACAGTAGAAAATACCCCACCCCCTCAGATTGCAGTGATAGAAGCTCAAGGGCCGGTATTAGAGAACATCAACCTTACAGCCACAGAGGTATGCAAAGCGCTGATGGATTTAGATGTTCATAAAGCTACAGGTCCCGATGACATATCCCCTCATGTGCTTAAAAAATGCGCAAACACAATATCAGTGGCACTAAGTATCATATTTAAGGAGTCACTGGAGTCGGGGGAGATTCCAAGATGCTGGAAACAAGCAAATGTGATACCTATCTTCAAAAAGGGAAGGAGGGATACGGCTCTGAACTATAGACCAGTTTCCTTGACCAGCATAGTTTGCAAAGTTATGGAGAAACTACTAAGGAAACATATCTCTCTTCACTTGGAATCCTACAACTTTTTGTCAGTTAGGCAACATGGCTTCAGAGAAGGTAGATCAACAGTAACAAACTTATTAGAATTTTATGATGAGGTAAGCCAAATCTTACAGGAAAGAGAGGGCTGGGCAGATTGCATATTCCTAGACTTCCAGAAAGCGTTTGACACTGTTCCACATGGGAGACTTATTAGGAAGCTGCAATCAATGGCTAGAATAGGTGGAAATGTTTTGGAATGGATAAAAACTTACTTAGAAGGAAGGGAACAGAGGGTTAGAGTAAGACACTCAGTGTCTGAATGGAGAAGAGTTAGTAGTGGAGTTCCACAGGGTTCAATTTTAGGGCCACTTTTGTTCCTTGTATATGTAAATGACCTACCAGAGTCTGTAAATTCATTCATGAATATGTTTGCAGATGATGCAAAGATTGTGAAGAAAGTAAAAAACGAGAACAATGGTAGAGAACTTCAGGAGGATCTAAATAATCTGCATGAGTGGTCAGAAAAGTGGCTAATGAAATTCAGTACTTCAAAATGTAAGGTAATGAGAATGGGAGCTTGGTAAGAAAACTTCTTCGCAGGATGTAAGGAAATACTTTTTCAGTGTAAGAGTAGTTGATAATTGGAATTGGCTAAGCGAGGAGGTAGTAAATGCTATCTCAATCCATAGTTTTAAGGACAGGTATGATAATATAGTTCTGTCTGACAATATATCAAGATTACCACAATATCATTTAAGGTAACAAAATAGGCCAAAGTCATAATTATGAATCAATTTTTATGTATCGAAAATGAACAGACCAAAAACATCACACTACACGAAAAAGGCGGCAATAAAGAGTCAGTGTTGCCATAAAAACAGAAAACCAAAACAATGTACAGTTCGTTATGACAACAAGAAGCAAAATTAAGGGATCACTTTACAACAACAACAAAATTATTAATAAATAAAGTGAATATATATATATATATATATATATATATATATATATATATATATATATATATATATATATATATATATATATATATATATATATATATATATATATATATATATATATATATATATATATATATATATATATATATATATATATATATATATATATATATATATATATATATATATATATATATATATATATATATCAATTAATAAATACATTAATATATAAATAGAGAAGACATATATCATACCACTACAACACTCCAAATAAAGAAAGATAATACACTATGCCACTACAATAAGTATCACTAAGTCTAAAATGGAACCGATCAGGAGACGGGAAGATACGAGCTTTGGGCTCTTTCCCGTAAACACAATTTGGTAATCACAATTAGGTAATCACATACATACATACATACATACATACATACTAGAGGTCATAGTTTGAAGCTTCATAAGAAAACTTCTTTGCAGGATGTAAGGAAGTACTTTTTTAGTGTAAGAGTAGTTGATAATGGGAATTCGCTAAGCGAGGAGGTACTTAATTCTAACTCAGTCCATAGTTTTAAAGACAGGTATGATAAGTTTCACTAAGTACAAAATGGAACACCGATCAGGAGACGGGAAGATTCTAGCTTTGGGCTCTTTCCCGTAAGCACAATTAGGTAATTACTTACATACATACATACATACATACATACATACAGACATACATCTATATACATGTATATACACACACCAAGGCATAGCCAGTACAAAACAATATTTACTGAAGACACTTTTCTAGAAAAAGATGTTTGGAATTCTCTGGAAGTCGAATTTCCTGGTCTTCCTCTTTGGGAGAAAAATCTCTCCATCACTCTCTTCAACAGGGATATCTGGAATAATGGGCCCTTGAATCTTGTGTAATAAGTAGCCCTCTCTGATGCTTCTTAACTACTACATAATAATATGTGTAGTATTAATGAATTTAAATACAGAAATAATAATGTAATGATACAGTACAGTACAGTAATACATACATAGCAGGTGAGAAAATAACGGGTGAGTTTTTGTTCGCATCTGTGAATGTTCGTAACTTGATTGTTCATAAGAAGGGGAGATTCTGTATATATATATATATATATATATATATATATATATATATATATATATATATATATATATATATATATATATATATATATATATATATATATATATATATATATATATATATATATATATATATATATATATATATATATATATATATATATATATATATATATATATATATATATATATATATATATATATATATATATATATATATATATACACTGTATATATATTTGTGTGTACGTTAGTGTTTATAGGATTTTTTTTACCTTTTCCTGAAATTTTTATTGGCCATAGCCAATAGATAACTAAAAGAATTCTGTATATCACACCCAACACAGTATATAATGCATCTACAGTTTCATTCAATCTCATTCATTATGATATTGAATGTATATTTGCCCTATACTTTATAGAGAAGAGTATGTACAGATTCATTACTAAATGCATAGTAATCAGAGGTGTCCTAAGAGTAAAAACATAATACTGTCCCATTAAGCTGTAATTTCTTGCGTAAAATCATAACAAAATAAAAGAATGTGGAATACATTGCAGGAACTTGATATAACATATGATGGTCAATTTTCCAAACTGTGGGAAAAGGTTTCTGAGAACACCAAATCACTGATGCTTTTAAATGCAGACTGTAATGAACGTAGTTTTATTAACCTATTGAGATCATGCAGCGGCTTAGAGGAGTTAATACTGAATGGCTTAGCTTACCTTCTTATGCCAGGTAAGCTTATAGATCATGTTTCCACTTTTTGCATTTATGGACACATGCATTAACTGGTATTTTTCTTGCTCGTCCTTGTTTACAGCTTCCATGCTCATGTTGATAATATGAACCTCTTCCCGGTATTGTATTGCGTTGTAGATTTATCTCTTCCTGTAAAATAGATTGTATTTTAAGTATGAAGTGTATTTCATATAATTTTTGTGATATATGTATCAAAAGTATAGTAATTAATATGGTGTAAATTGTAAAATAAGTTTCTGTCAATGACTCGTCAAAAATTAATATCTTTCAGGCACGCTCTTGAGCAATCCAGATGACGTGAAGTTGCTCTCACACTCTTTGAAACATGTGTCACGTCTTCACTTAGCCTGTTCGAGGTATTTGACAGACTCACTGTTTTCTCGCATCACGTCTGTTGTTGGGTCCCTCAGAAAACTGTCTTTAGCAGGATGCCAAATATCATTCCACAGTGCCATTTATAAAAGATTTTATCCTGCAGACGGACGAATTCAAACCTCTGATCATGTGTTGACATTCGATCATATATTGAAATACATTGAAGAAAAAGCAGAAACCCTTAAAGATATCAGTTTGGGTAGAACTTCTATTGATAGTGAGTCTTTGCATAAACTGTCTAAGATTCCAGGATTAACACTAGACTCCTTGCACTTGATGTCGTGTGATCAGTTGTCCAAAAGTGGTATCCAACTTTTGTGTGAAAATCAAAAGAACATAACTGATTTGGACCTGAGTCTTTGTTCGAGAATTACTGATTATGCTTTACTTGCTATTTGTGAGCATCTTCCCAACATCAAGAAACTAAATATTAGAAGGTGTCAAGGCATTACTGAGGTAAGTGGTATTAATCAATGTTATTGTTCATTTTTGCTTGAGAGTCTTGTTTATACCCGTAATCTGTATAGTTTTATTTTTTCTGTTACAGATACCATTCATGCATTTCAGATTCTAACTTAAAATTAATGCTGAACTAAGCTAAAAATAATAAATTCAAAATTATGTGAATTTAGGACTAATTCTGTAATAATACTTACTACACAATATTATTGCCTGAAATATGCAGATAATGAATGCAGAAATCCCTTACACTCATTATTGAATAATTTCTCTCTGGCATGAATGACTCTTATTTTTGTTGTAGGTATGCAACAATCTACTACCTTCCCATATACTTCACTAAAGATGTACATTTCTTGCACAGATTTGTTGTTAATAAGGACCTCCAGTCAATGACCACAAAAAGTTCATTAATTTTGATGTAATCTCCTTTTGGATAGTTCCTTCTCGTGTCCTCGTTGCCTCTACTTTCAGGCAGAACATCTTCTATGATATACTCCATCAGTAACGCACAGTGGTCACTCTTTGCTATTGGTGGTTCATACTCAATTGTTTCAATATCAAACACATTATCTATGAATACTAGATCAAGCAGCGATGGCTCCTCCCCACCCCTGGCCCTTGTTGATTCCAATACATGTTGGTGTAGGAAATTCCCTTGTACGCAATTTAGGAATCTTGCTTGGAATGAATCCTCCCCATTTTGTAGTCAAGATTTATCTAATCTATCTCTCTAGGATTAATATCTCCCATAATTAAAATCCTAAATTTTCTTTCCCGTGCAATATTAACTACTGAGTTCATGACTTCAATACTACCAATATGACTTTCCTCATAAACTTCTTGCCTATGTTGGTGCCTTGGTCGGTTACTCACTTTTTATAGCATAGTATATTTCTTCAAGCTGAAGTCTTTCACTTATGAGAAATGCTATCCCTCCACCAGTCCTCTCAGATCTTTCAACCATTAATATTCTGAAGCCCTTAGGAAAAACTGTGACAGTGTGTGTGTCCTAACTTAACTTAGTCTTTGTAACTGCCACTATATCTGCCTTACTGATGCAAATCCTATCTTTTAATTCTACTGCCATACCAGCTACCCCATCAGCATTTGTGTACAGCAATCTTAATGAGGCCCCATCCCCTGATCCTCTATCATTATCCTCTTTATCCCCCTTTGTTTGGAAGAACCCTGAAACTAAATTTTTTTTTTTTCATTTCTTCTCTCATTTAACCTTCTAGCCTCTTGCAACAAGTTTTTGATCCTTTTCATATCTTCCTATGTTCTGTATGGTCTTTAGGTTTTTCTCATCTCTGTTTCTCTACATGTGTCTCCCCGAATATTTACCTAGTTGGCGAATGTTTACAATATCCTCCGAACTTCATAATACTCCAAGCTTCCTTATCAGGTCTAAAACCCCAGCTGTATTTTGTTCAAGTCTCCCCTGCCATGTTGACTCCTGGGATTCACTTATGCTTTAGAATACCACTGTCTTCTCTTTATCAAGTGCCTGCTGCTTTATAGTTTGTACGTTTTCCAGTGCCACCACCCTCATAGCCTCTTTTACTGCCACATCGCCCTTTATCGTATCTGCAAAGGATATTTTCATTGCATCATGTTCTGTATTCAGCTCTTGAAACTCTTTTCTAAACTGTTCAATGTTTTCCTTTATCTGGACATTCCAAGCTGTAATATCGTCTCTCTCAAAAGAGAGCCGTGAAATAACATTTAATTCATTCAGATTGTCATTCAACTGTTTGTTGTTAACCTCTTGTTTAAAAATTCTGGTTTCTAGTTCTCTCATTTCCCCTTCCAGCTTCTTTATTCGTTTTTCAAAGTTCTTTTCTCTCTTTCCCTTGTGCCTTATTTGCTTCCTGCAAACATATTACTGGCTGTAGTGAAAGTCACTTTGGTAAATACTGAAGAGGGAGCTGGAGTCTTCAGCAATGAGGTCCTTTTTAGCACCTTTGAACTTTAGCCACTACTTTTATTCATCTCATGAAAAGGGCTTATAATATAAATTGCTTGGTATAAGAGATACAGACCTCAGTCAGTGAACACTGAATAAATAAGCACCGTTTTAATATACTTTAGATTGAGTAAACCAATATATGCTAGTTCTGATTGTGTATTGTGATTTTAATTTCTTCACTTCCTCTGCTGTATCACTTTCGTTGCTTTACTATTTTATTTATCAATGCTTTGTTACTTATGGCACAGGCATCACTGACAATATATACCAACTTCAGCGAACTCTGTTTTCATACATAGACATCAGGCTTCTTCTTCTTCTTGTCTTTTCACAGAATCACATGTGGGTATTTCAAGATACGTAGCAAAGTCCTCACTCCTCCCATTACTGCATAATATTTACTTTGCGTATTGGACATTACACTATTTATGATAAGCTCCATTAATGCCCCGATAGAAGGTTTCATTAATTGACTTCCTTATTGACAAGAAAAATTCCTGGGCATGGGTATCTCATCTCTCATAGCAGAGTTCTAACTATCTGGAATTCATAATATTTATCTAGTATGTTCTCCATGACACTGTTTATGATAAGTCCCATTATATACCCCAATTCCTTTGAATATTTATCTATACATTCCTTCAAAATAAAAGGACTTGAAGCGAAATTGGAAACCACATCTCTTTTTATGGCAAGCCTGAAAGTAAACTGATAGTTAAGAAAATTGGGCCTAATCTGATAATAAGTAACATTAGTGATCATTCGTTTGTTGATTTAACTTCAAAAATAAGTCGGTATTCATTATTCTCCAATATAATAAAAGGATGAAAGATTTGTTGAGATTATAAATAATCAATAAAATTGCCAATAAATTACATATATTAATATTAAATATTTCGTATTAATATTGAGAAATGCTATCCCAATTATTAATTATATTATCAGTAGGAAAAATATGCAACTCACTTAGATAAGTTCAGTGTTTTACCTCATTTTTTTGTAACCCATTCACTCCATAATTTTTATACTTTGGTTCAGTACAAAATACTGGGGGTCCCCATTTTGCGATATTTTGAGTTACGTCAGATGGCAATAAATAATTGATAAATTAATTTTTCGGCCTACCCGGCTGGTGCGGTATATTTAAACTGTGCGCGCTGAACAGTTTGAGAGTGCGGTGAACAAATACATAGCTAGAAGCTCAATTGTATTAGTATATATCAAGTTAATGACTTTATTTATTTATGTGCAGTATTTGGTTATATTGAAGGATTATATTAAATTTAGAAAAAAAATACCAAACACATACCCATAGATACAGATTCATGCAAAATAATTTGTTGAGCATTGTGAAAGAATACAGCGTCGCTCGGCATGAGAAGAGGAAGAACCACCACCGCTCAGTTTATTCTCACCCGCCATATTGTGCCTCGTCTTCATGTGCTCTCTTGTTCGTTTCGGTCGTATTTACTCATTATTGACATTAGTATGTCTCCTAACCATAGTGGTGATAGTTCTGATGGCAGTACTGTGAAGAAAAGAAAAGCCTTCACCATGGAAATTAAAGTTGAAATAGTAAACCACTCAGAAAAGGGAAAAACTACAACGAACTTTGGCTGCACATTTGGATTTGCTCGTATGATCGTGGTGACGATCATCAAAGGCAAAGATTGCATCCGTGCCACGTGAAAGGTTCTACTCCTATGATACCCACTTTGATAACTAAGCAGGATAGTTACCTCCTGATCAAGATTGAAAGAGTGCTAGTGCTTTGACTTGATGACCAGAATCGATGGCATATTCCAGTAAGCCTTATGGTAATGCAGGAAATGGCTAAAATATTGTTTGAAGCATTGAAGAGAGAAAAGGGGGAAGGGAGTAAATGTGAAAAGTTTGTGGCTAGTAGGGGTTGATTTAATCGTTTTAAGGATCTTACTAACTTGCAGAATCTAAGGGTGCAAGATAAAGCTGCTAGTGGTGATGAGGAAGCAGCAAAAGGGTTTCCCAGTGTGTCTGAAATAATTGGGGAGGGGTGTTACCGTGTCAAACAGGAATTCAACGTGGATGAGTCTAGCTTGTTCAGGAAGCCTATGCCTGGTTGTAAGTACATCGACAAGGAGGAAAAGACAGCACCAGGCCATAAAGTCAGCAAGGAGAGACTGACTTTGCTTTTAGGGGCTGATGCTGGTGGAGGCTGTAAGCTTAAGCCCTTGTTGCTTTACATGGCAGAAAGCTCAAGGGCACTCAAGGGTGTTTGGAAGGGTCAACTGCCAGTTGTCTGGAAGTTGAACAAGAAAGCTTGGATAACCCTTCAGATACTTGAGGACTGATTCAGCAACCATTTTGTGCCTGAAGTGGAGAGGTACTGTGCCTCCAAGGGTCTGCCCTTTAAGGTGTTGTTATTGGTGGACAATGCCCCTGCATTGTTACAGCCAATGGATCAAGGGGTCATTGCCTTTTTCAAGGCCTACTTCCTCTGAAGGACAATCTCTGTGGCTCTCTTGGCAACTGAAAAGAACAAAAACTTGACTCTTAAGGACTTCTGGAAGTCGTACAATATTCTTCAGGCTGTGAAGAATATTGCTGATGCTTGAGAGGAAGTGAAGCAGATGAACTTGAATGGGGTATGAAAGAAAGTGTGCCCCTATTTTGTGAATGACTTCCGAGGCTTTGAGGAGACAGTTGAGGCTGTCACCAAAAACATAGTTGCCCTAAGTAAGGAGCTCAAGGTGAAGGTGGAGGCTGATGATGTAAAAGAGCTTCTGGAATTTCATGGCGAGGATTTATCTGCTGAGGACCTCATTCACCTGGAGACACAGATGGTTGCTGAGTATGAAGAACTACCAACCCCAGTGCACAAGAGAGGAATTGTTGGCAATGCTCAAAGCTCAGGACCCAAGGTTGCCAGGTACACTAAGGTTGAGAGAGTGATCAATGATGCCCTGCAGTGTTACAAGGAAATTTGGGAGAAAGGCGTCCTTCCAAACTCGCCTCGACCAGTTCTTTGTAAAGGTTGAGACCCTACCAACAGATCCAACGCCCTCTACCTCAGGTGCCTCTATCTTTATAGACTCATCTGCCCCAGAATCTCCATCATCTGCTGTATGTTCTTTTGCCTCTCTAGACTCACCTGCCCCTGTCTCCTCAGCACCTGCCTTTCCAGCTTCTTCCTGCTTATGAGCCTGTCTTTCCCTCCCTTGCAACGCCCCTTCCACTGTGCAAGCCGACCACACAAGTAAAGGTAAGTAATATTGTAATGTATACTGTACTGAACTGTAGTGTAATTTTACTATTTTTATGTTTTAGATTACACAAGTAAAAGTAAGCAATACTGTAAGTTTAGTTTTGCTAGTTTTGTGTCTTAGATTAAGAACTTACATTTTTTTTCTGTGTTAGTGTATTTTTTTTCATATTGGTGGGGGACCTAGGTTCAAATTCAGGTGTATTCCAACTTATGTTGAAATCTGGGTTAAGTCACCTGTCAGGAACGGAACTCTGATATTAAACGGTGACCCCGTGTACACAGTCAATAAATTAAGAGCGAGTCATAAACAGCATGCATCTCTTTAAAAGAGAAAAATAAATAAAGATTTCCTGATGGAATGCTTAGCTTAGAAAATAACTCCTTTAGATCAAATATAGTGTGTTAAATTGTAATGTAATGAATTAATGGTTGTTTTAATATTTTCAGAATGGCATAACTGCTTTACGTCAAGCAAAACAGTTAGAAGAACTAAATATCTCGCACCTAGATGCTGTTACTTCAGAGAGTGTCGAAGATGCATTAGGAAAGGATCCGAGACCTCAGTTAAAGTCACTTAATATAGCATCATTAAATCTTCAATGGAAGGCCGTTGCAAGCATTGCCACCATGGCACCAAACCTCGTGCATCTGGATGTTTCTATGTGTATCACTGGCATTAATGACAAAAGTCTTCAGGTGAAAAAAAATTCTTTCTTTGCTAAATCACCTGTGGAGACCACGGTTGCACAGTGGTTGGAGCAATCGATTGAGAAGTGACATACCTAAAATGAGCCCACTACAGGGTGTTAAAAAGGGCATCCAGCCTTAATTTCTCAGATCCAACCTGTTTGTGTCCACCCATATTCAAATGGGGATTATTAGTGACATAAAACCGGAAACAGACAGTACTGTTTCTACTGTAATGGACTGCATTTTGTTCTGTGAAGAACAATGCAGAAGGAGAACGTTATGATACATTATCTTAACTTTATGAATTATTATCTTATTCTGTATTATACGGGAACTTTAGAACAAAATATTTTCTAGAAACTATATGTTATTTACACACACACACACGCACATATTGCATATTCCTAGACTTCCAGAAAGCATTTAACACTGTTCCACACGGGAGACTTATTAAGAAGCTGCAAGCAATGGCTAAAATAGGTGGAAATGTCTTGGAATGGATAAAAACTTACTTAGAAGGAAGGGAACAGAGGGTACGAGTAAGGCATTCAGTGTCTGAGTGGAGAAGAGTTAGTGGTGGAGTTCCACAGGGTTCATGTTTAGGGCCACTTTTGTTCCTTCTAAATGTAAATGACCTACTAGAGTCTGTAAATTCATTCATGAATATGTTTGCAGATGATGCAGAGATTGTGAAGAAAGTAAGAAACGAGAACAATGGTAGTGAACTTCAGGAAGATCTAAATAGTCTGCATGAGTGGTCAGAAAAGTGGCTAATGATGTTCAGTACTTCAAAATGTAAGGTAATGAGAATGGGTACAAGTGCAAGAAGGCCCAAGTTTGATTACTCGGTGGCAGGAGTACAATTTCAAGAGACAGAAAATGAGAGAGAGCTAAGAGTAAACATACTTGCAGATTTGTCTCCAGAAATACATATAAATGGCATAGTAAGGGCAGCATATGCTTGCTTATCAAATGTAAGGGTAGCCTTCAGGCACATGGACAAGGAAATGTTCATAAATATTAATATAACGTATGTGAGGCCAAAACTCGAATATGCAGCCCCCTTTTAGAATCCGCACTTGAAAAAGCACGTAGCTAATTTTGAAAAAGTTCAAAGACATGCCACGAAACTGGTGCCAGAAATACGCAATTTCAGTTATAATGATAGTCTGAGGGCATTAGACTTACCAGTACTCGAAGCTAGAAGATTGAGGGGGGATATGGTGACAGTCTTTAAATTCCTTCATGGTTATGATAGAGTGGATAGGGATCGATATTTTGATATGGCAGGCTCTAGAACTAGAGGTCATAGTTTAAAGCTTCGTTAGAAAGCTTCTTTGCAGGATGTAAGGAAGTACTTTTTTAGTGTAAGAATCGTTCATAATTGGAATTCGCTAAACGAGGAAGTAGTTAATGCTAACTCAATCCATAGTTTCAAGGACACGTATGATAAGTATCACTAAGTACAAAATGGAACTGATCAGGAGACGGGAAGATATGAGCTTTGGGCTCTTTCCCGTAAGCACAATTGGGTAATCACACTCTCGCTCTCTCACACACGTCTCACTCTCGCACTCGCTCACGCGCTCGCGCAGCTCCGCGCTCTCTCGCGCTCTCTCTCTCTCGCTCACACACACACACTACGCACATCACACATCAGGCACACACACACACACACACACACATATATTTTGGGGAGTTCCCTCTCCATCCTATATATATTTTTTTAAAAGTCATAATTCCTGGGTGTGAAAAGTCTGAAAGTATTTGAAGTAACTGAGGTTAGTACATCATCTTCAGTATCATCAATCATCTGTTAGAATGAATGCTCAATATGTCAAGAGCTATCTATGTCACTATTACTGTTCTTAATTATTGATTATGATGTCTCATTATTTCAGGCTATTTGTAAGAATTTGACAAGATTGCAGACTCTCTTCTTTAATGGATGTACAGCAGTTACGGATATTGGTTTGGCTGGTCATGGTTTAGGACAAATGGATCCAGTCCCTAATGTTACAGGTACAGGACTCTCTTTGGAAAACCTTGGTGTGAGAGAGAGAGGTGAGATAAAGCCTAATTTCTCTCAAATAGTTTTTCAAATGCAGAACCATATCTCATCTCATGAAATACGGACACTCCCCAACTTACGAACGAGTTAGGTTCCAGAGGTCCGTTTGTAAGTAGAATTCTTTGTAAGTTGTGTTTAGGTAAAGAAAAAGCAATGTATTGTACTGAACATACTAAGGCAGAACTGTACAGTACTTAGGCTGAAGACACTTTATTACTGCATTAAGCATAATATATACTGTATTAATGAATTTTAATACGGTAATAATAATGTAACATTACAGTACAGTACAGTGATACATACATTAAAACATGGGTAGAAAATGGGTAAGTTTTTGTTCGTCTCTGAATGTTCATAATTCGATTCTTTGTAAGTTGGGGAGCTTCCGTATATTCTTGGATTTGCTTCTCTTTTACTTTTTTCTTTGATAAAATGTGTGAATTATTAGACTCTACTATAATGCTAGAAGTATTATAAAGGAGAAGGATAAAAATAAATAAACTTTGTCAAGCCTTGTGTAATAATTTTTTTATGGGGAAGTCTGGCAAATCTTAGCTTGCAATGAAAGCAAGTAAATTTTTAAAGTTAATATGAAATATAGTTAGTTTCACTAATGATGGCTTTTCGTACACTCTCCCATATGTTACTCGATTTCCAGTAATGTGATTTTGAACATATGCAATTGTTAAATAAAAAAAAAATAAAGTTTGAAACACTTTTCACTAAAACAACAACTACCCATACTCTACTGTTTTTCCGTTAATTTGTTTTATATTAGGTAAAGCTGAAGTACAATACACTAACCTAAGCATGTTTTAAAATATACAGAAAGTTGCAAATAGGTTATATACAATTTAGAGACATTTTTACATTAGGTATTTGAAAATACGAAAATTCTTACATAAGAGGGGAGCAGTGGTACCAATTGACATTTTAAGATAAGGGATAACTATATCTGGGATGTCAGTATACTTATTCAGTGGCCGCCGTTGCCGGGTTGGAGCATAGGCGACTTTGATTCGTTAGGATGTCAGTATGAAACCCACAGGTACTGTCTGTAGATTTGTAGCTCACGGATTGGTTGGTGCAGCGACTGCTTCTTCTCATCTACCTCCAGACTCTGGAACTCTCTTCCTCCTTCAGTCTTTCCTAATTATTATGACCTATCATCCTTTAAAAAGCTGATCTATTGTCATCTCAGGCCCTAATCCTCCATATCTCTAGGTACTCTGTACTTTGACTGTTTTTTCTGTCTGTTGTTTTCCTTTGTGTAACATTACCTCATCTCTGCCTTGTCCTTAACATTGATGAGGGCAGTTTTTGCCTGTCCCGGTGTCACACACAAAAAAAAGAAACAGTCCGATATTAGAAAGGGCATTCACTCATGGTATTGGTTGCACTTTCTAAAACCAAAGTCCTTTGAATGAAGGCATCGTCCTAGCCCCTAATAGAATAGGAGTGTGTGACATAAAATCGGATCATCAATGCATTTATTCTTACGGCTGCAAGTACACATAAATACCTACATACTGTATATACAGTGCTCCCTCGTTTATCGCGGGTGTTCGGTTCCGGGACCAGCCGCGAAAGGTGAAAATCCACGAAGTAGGAGCATCATATTTATTATAGGTATTTTACATTTATTTTTACCTTTACTGTATAAACCCTCCCTGCACTGTTAACAACTCACCCTTTACTTTATTAATAACAGCGCACAAGCGTAAATTTATATGAACGTGATAGATAAGCTTACTGTGAATGACGTGATGATGACGTTTACATACTCCACAGCCAAATACGCCACAGCCAATGACAGCTCTATGGCTGCTTTTTACGAGAGAAGAACATGGTAATGGGGAGTTGCTGTTGCTGTTTCTTCTTTTGTGCGAAGATGGTCTGGTAAGGAGTCATGGCATCGCCAATAATATTGCAGAAGTGCACCGAACGAACCATATCATTGTCATGCTCCTGCAACAGTTGTTGGAGTTCTTTGGCCATGTTATACATGGCTGCCAGCCATTCGAGTGTAAGGCCAGGTTCTTCGACTTCATCGTGCTCTTCCTGTTGTTGTTCTTCCTCTTTTTTGCTTGCTGATTTTGTCATTTCCTCCAAGTCTTCATCAGTCAACGGCTGTGAGTGGCAGTTGATCACTTCATTGATGTCTTCGTGAGTAATATCTTTAGAGCCTTCTCCTCTTAGCAATGCAACCAACTTCACAGCTTTCGCAACTGCCGAGTTACGCACTTCGTCAGGAGTGAATCCCTTGTAGTCGTAGATGACTTCGGGCCACAATTTCTTCCATCTGGCATTGATTGTGGCCGCCTTCATCTCTTTGATTGCATTCTGAATATTTGGAAGGCATGTAGCAGTTGTGTAGTTACGCCAGTTTGCCCTCAGTGCGAATTCTTTGTCTGCATCCATGGAGTCAACCAGGTTCGCCAGGGCATTTTGTGTGTAGAGGGTCTTGAACGCACGAATAACGCCTTGATTCATAGGCTGAATCAGTGACGTCGTATTCGCCCCCCCCAAAAAAAAATAAAAATTTTAAGTAAATAAGCTCCCGCGGACGCTTCTTCCACGAGTAAAAAGAGGATTACGATAAGAAACGATCATCATCATTATACATTATATATACACCCACCCTACCTCTGTCATATGTCTATCTAATCTACATTTGAAGGTGTCTAAGGTATTGGCATTTATTATCCTACTAGGAATACTCTACTGTATTACCAAGCCAATTTTCACCAATTTCCCTTCTGAACCTAAATTTATCAAGCTTAAATCCATTACCCATTACGAGTTCTGGTTTGATCATGAATTTTTAAAACTTTATTAATATCACCCTTGTTAATCCCTTTAAACCATTTATACACCTCAATCATATCCCCCCTAACACTGCGGCTCTCTAGAGAATGTAGATTAAGTTTTTTAATCTGTCATATGGTAATTTAGGCATTGCATAATTGATTTTTGTTTACGTTTTTTAGTCTTGCTTTGGTTATTTATAATTTTTATTTTATCTTTGTTTACATTTGCAGATAGAGGTTTGTTCTCCTGCATCCTCCTCCTCTTCTACCGCATAAGTTACTTGCTCACAGCCACCATGCATGTCCCATTGTACTGTATGACTGTTGCCCACTGCATAATAGAGTACAGTACAGTAATGTATGTTAATTTCTAGCTGTAAAGTGAATATGAATATCTTTTGTATACTCTTAAAAGTAGATACAGGGCTTTCTGCTTTGCTATGTAGTAATAAAATATGTTTTTTACTTATCTTATATCTTTGGCATGGTGTGTCTATGTAAAGTTTGGAACGTATCTATGCCCTTTATCATTGTTTCCTATGAAAAATGACTCGTTTTTTCACGCGATTTTCCATTTACCCGACACTTCTGAGAACCTATCTAGGCGTTTTTCTGAGAACTAGGTGTATTTTATATGGTGCAATACTGTGAGTTACTTGTTTAAATTTATGTTTTTTACTGTTTTATTATTCTTAGGCTAAGAAATACTTTTTTTTATCAATAAAATAATGAAAATACTGGAAATTTTAATATGTACTATCTCACGTAGGTGCGACCCTTTGAGTTTTCTGAAACGCCAATACCGGTATCGTACAGTACTTTATATAATGCAATACTGTGAGTTACATGTTTAAATTTATATTTTTGCTATTTTTTACTGTTTTATTATTCTTAGGCTAGGAAATACTTTTTGTTTTATGAACAAAATAATGAAAATACTGGAAATTTTAATATGTACTATCTCACTTAAATGCGACCCTTTGCGTTTTCCGAAACGCCAATACCGGTATCTTTCAGTATTTTATATAATGCGATACTGTGAGTTACATGTTTAAATTTATATTTTTTGCTATTTTTTACTGTTTTATTATTCTTAGGCTAGGAAATACTTTTTATTTTATCAACAAAATAATGAAAATATTGGAAATTTTAATATTTCCACATATCGTGGATTCACGTGATATACCCAGAATATCTGAGATACAAAATACATATGCTCGCCAAAAAAATCCGCGATGCACTGAATTCGCGGTAGGTGAATCGTGATATAGCGAGGGATTACTGTACATATACAACAACCGCAATTCTCCTTGTAAGGTGGGGTGGCCATATCAAAGCACACACATTCACCATAATCTACTATATCTTGATCAGTCTTCTTAGTTTCTGGTCATACTGTTATTTTTTATTTTATAGTAACACATGTTTGGCTTTTCATACAGTATTCATTTAAAGCTCGGTTGAAGCCATCTGTTACGGAGTTCTGTAGAACCAAAAGTATATATGGTATATTGATACCCTCTGTAAACTTTGTGAAATACAGGTATTTATTTAATTAATTCCTTTTTTTATTCCCTGAACATTTTTTGTTCCAACTATAACAAGCATGATTCTAAAGCTCTGTAATGTAAGTGAATTTGTGGAAATTTACATTTCTAGAATTCTTTTTCAGATCCCTACAAAGTATCGCTTGGATTAAAGGCAGAACGTGTCATACGTCAAGAAGCAGAAGTAAAGCGCTATTTGCAAGATAACATCGAGCAGATAGTAAAATCCTCTGAATATGGTTTATCTAATCTTTCAGGTATCTATGGCTTTTGTATGCATTTCATAGTTAAGTAAGTCTAAAAGTAGTTTGGCAGTTTGTGGTATTTACGTATGGTGGAGAGTTGTTGGTGCTGAATTGGGTGAGTGAGTGGCAGTGAGGGAATTGGAGATCCAGTCGTTGTGCAGAAAGGTTGTGTTTTTGGAAATGTTGATGCTTTGTTTACTGGCCAGTATGGTATTTTTGTATTTATGGCTTGTACTGTCTTTCTGTATTCTCATTATTGCTTGTTGCTCATACTGACTTATCATTTGCGTTATTCCACAAAACACATACTATCAAGGTAAATGGAATTTAATTCAATTTAATTTAAACCACAAGCTATCTAGGCTATAACTTGCAGTCATGGCATCTAAAGTCATGTCGGAGATGATTAGACCATTCACCAGTGAAGGAGATTTTGTTGCGTGGATAAAGAAATTCAGTTGATGGCTAAGTTACAGAAGATTTCTGATTTGGCTTCTATTTTTTCACTGTATTTGGAGGGATATGCTCTTGCTTTGTATTAAGAAATGAGTGATGATGACCAGGGTGCTTCAGAAAAATTAGTAGCTATGTTAAAAGAAGCGTTTACTGACGGAACCTTTGTAGCTTATG
Organism: Halocaridina rubra; assembly: GCA_037179515.1. Lineage (NCBI taxonomy): Eukaryota > Metazoa > Arthropoda > Malacostraca > Decapoda > Atyidae > Halocaridina > Halocaridina rubra. Next base: position 126,483 of record JAXCGZ010015102.1, read on the forward strand.
CCAAGTTGGTCAGAGTCAAATGGACAGGGCAACCTGTTGATGTGTATGCAAATGATATAAGATATTTGGCTGGTCTAGCTGGGTTCAAAGGGGATATGCTCTAGGTGTGGTGGTCCTCATTTAATGAAATATTGAAAGGAAAATATTAGGTGTTTCAAGTGTAGCAAAGCAGGACATATTGAAAACCAGTGTGATCAAAAAGACTCAAGACTATACCCAAGAGCAGGGAAACGAATAGAGGGGGACTGCTGCACCAGCAGTAACCCCCTTGTTAATGACAAGGCGCAGTTTCTACCTGTTATTGATGTGCAGGTTGGAGATTGATCAAGACGAGTCTTCTTCGGTGAGAATAGGTGAGGAAGTCTTGGTGAAACCGCCAAATACACAATGTACAACTAAATGGAAGAAAGGCTACATTACTGGTATCTCGTCCAAAAACAATGTGTCTGTAGATGGCATGCCACGTCTCATACTCGACGTTAGGAAAGTAATTATCCTCAGGCTTCGTCTGAGGAACCAGATGAGGATAGGGTTAAGATACCAAATGAAGACCGGCAGCTAAGTGAAGGAGATAGTACATCTGATGATTTGCATATTTTAACAGATACATGTCCCAGGCAAACAAGACAGCAACCTGCCTGGTTGGATGACTATATGTCTGAGGGAGATAATTCTGTTGTAATTTTGCATATGTTGATTTTTCTTTTTTCTTTTTCTTTTATTTAGTATCAACCATAGATTGTCTTGGCTTTTGTTAGCTTGTGCATTTTCTGTTGTTTTTAATCAATTTTGTTTGTACTTCTACACAACTTGGTGTTTTGTATGATCTTCAGATCAGGGGGGGCGTGTAGTTTAGTAAATCTAAATGTAGTTTGGTAGTTTGTGGTAGTTTACGTATGGGGGAGAGTTGTTGGTGCTGAATTGGGTGAGTGAATGGCGGTGAGGGAATTGGAGATCCAGTCATTGTGCAGAGAGGTTGTGTTTTTGGAGATGTTTATGCTTTGTTTACCGGCCGGTTTGGTATTTTTTTTTTTGGTTCTTGCTGCCTTTCGGTATTCTCGTTATTGCATGGCGCTCATACTGACTCATCATTGACGTTCTTCCACATAACACATAATATCAAGGTAAGAGGAATTTAATTCAGTTTAAATTCAAACCACATATTTATAAAAGAATTCTTCAATTATACAAATTGTAATGGCTTTTGGAAATTGAAAATTATATTACTTATCCTAATTGTTAATTCTCTTAGTAATATGAAATTAATAATACTTTTCGGATGCTGGTTTACCTTTATTATTTTTATTATGTACTCATAACTGTATTACATAATCAAAATACCTAATGTGCTCATAATTTCATTAGGGGATTGCAGTATCACAGTAGTTAGAGCACTCGACTTAGGTGACATACACCCAATCAAGCCCACCGTGGGACATTAGAAAGGGCATTCACCCTTACTTCCACAGCTGTAACCTATGTATGTTACTAATCCCATTCAAATGGGGAATAATGACGTACATAGATGGCCAAAAAAACTATTAATATTGATACTTTTCTCAGGTCTGCGCGAACTGAATCTTTGTGGATGTAACAAAGTCACAGACATCACTCTTATACACTCTGTCAGACTGAAGGAATTGCAATACCTTAATCTCTCTCACTGTCATGGGGTAAGTAGTTAAGTCTGTAAGGTTGCAGGAATTGCAGTGCCCCAATCTCTCACTGTCAGGGGGTTAGTAGTTTAGTGTGTCAGATTGAAGGATTTGCAGTACCTTAATCTCTCTCTCACTGTCATGGGGTAAGTAGTGTAGTTATCAAATATCTGTCGTTAAGCAAGTGTTGCTTAAAAAATTTCATGATAGACAATATTAGAGCTATGTAATGGTCTCTCCTTGAGACTTAAGTTTGCCTAATTTTTGCATATACAAGAGGTCCTTTACTTATGTCAGAGTTCCGTTCCTGAAATGTGATGTAACCTGAATTTCAATGTAAGCTGCAACACACCTAAATAATCACCTATGCTAATGCAGTAAAGTTTCTCCCCTTTTCATGCATTTCACTCTCTCTGTATTTTCACGTTCATGGTGATGGCTTTCCTTTTCTTGAAAGCATTGCCATCAGAAGAATCTGCTTTATGCTTGGGCTACATAATACAGGCCAAAAATAATCAAAAAATAAGAAATATAATGTATGGGAGATACATTGTAACCATGAAACATTGTAAGTTGAGGACTGGGTAAACCGAAGACCATCTGTATATAATGAATAATACATGTACTTTAAATAGTAAAGCTGTTGTGCATACTGTACTTAATAAATACCTTTATTACCTTAATCGAAACCTATTACCTATACTGTATATTGTAATCTGTCATCTCAAATAGCCTATTGCCATACAAGTTGCAGTTAAAAGTGGGCAGAATGGAAAATTAATATAAACATAAATAGATTTTTAAGTTTTTTCGATTGTAATCTTTTATATAAAGCGTATCAGAAAGAAATAAACTATACTTAGTCTTCTTGAGTGAATTTGCTTCTTTGCCCTTCAGTTTATTTTGTACATGTAATATTATACAACCTAGCCACTACGTGCATATACATTGTTATTGCTTTTACGTATTTCTGCTATATTTCAGGTCGCAGAGGAAGGTTTGGAAGCTGTGGCTCGTCAGTGCCCTAGTTTAGAAGTACTTATGTTGGCTGAATGTGCCCAAATAACAGACCAAGTCATATTGGTTATTGCCCATAATCTTAAACGCCTAAAGACTTTGGATGTTCAGGTGAGTAATAATATATTATACTTAACTTAATTTTTTTTCAACGAGAAGCCATATCCCGTGGATGATTAGCAAGAGTTTTTTTTTTATGAGTGTGACACTTGGACAGGCAAAACAACTGCCCTTACCAATAAAGGCCCGGGCTCGAGAAAACATTAAGAAGGAGGAAAAGAAAAAGGTTATGGACAAGGCAGATATGAGGTAATGATACACAAACAAATAGGACAGATTGAAGAAATAGTCAAAGTACTGAGGACCTAGAGATATGGAGGATTACGCCCTGAGATGACGATAGATCCGCTATTTGAAGGAAGATAGGTTATAAGAATTTGGAAAGACAGAAGGAGGAAGATAGTTCCAGAGTCTGGAGGTAGATGGGAAGAAGCAGTTGCTGCACCGACCAATCCGTGTGCTACAAATCTCCACACAGTACCTGTGATATGAGGCAGCTTGGCAAATGTTACTCGTCCTCGGCAGTGGGGGAGGAATGCAAATGGCCAACTCATCAGAGCAATGATGGAAGTAGTGGCGATAGAAAAGAGAAAGGGATGATACATTATGGTGAAGAGAAGGAGAATCCAGATTAGAAGTAAGAGAACGATCATTAATGACTTGACTCCCTTAGATTCAACCCTGTCAAGGAGATAAGTATAAGAAGAAGCACCTCAGATGTGTGAGCAGTATTCTAAGCAGGGACGGATAAGACCTTTATAGATTTAAGTAACTGTAATTAGGAAAAGTAATGACGAAAACAAAGCAGAACCTCTAATTTTTTGGATGCAGATTTAGATATTTGGATTATGTGATTCCTCCAAGACAATTTAGAGGCTATATGGATTCCCAATATGTTGATAGAATTAATAGGGTAAATTTCGTCAGTTTCGAAGACAATAGGGCTATCAGGAGGAGAAGAAGATAAAGAGATAGCCAGAAACTGTGTCTTGGAGGCATTAAACTTAACTAAATTTTGGGTGCCCCACCCAGGTACCCTGTGCAAATCGGAGTTGAGAGTAGAAGAAAGAGTGATGCAAAACTGATTACGAGTAGCAGATGAAGGTTGTGAAGAAAAGGCAGAGGAAAAGTGATGGGTAGAATCATCAGCAAAGGCATGAAGAAGAGAGGAAGATGTGGATTGCAGATCATTGATGAAGTGAAGGAACAGAGTAGGTGAAAGAACAGAACCTTGTGGAACACTACTGGTGACAGGGAATGGGCTAGATGTTGCACTGTCAACAACTACAGATATAAAGCGGTAAGAAAGAAAACTGGAAATCAGAGAACAGAGAGAAAGGGTAAAGCCATAGGCAGGGAGTTTGGCTAATAGAGCCTTGTGCCAGACTCTGTCAAAAGCCTTAGAGATATCAAGGGCAACAACAAAGGATTCTTCATAGTGCCTCAGAGATGACCACATGAGTAAGATAGGACAGGAAGTCACCAGTGGATCTTGCCTCGCGGAAGCCGTACTAGTGATCGGAGATAAGTAAGTTACAGTCAAGAAGTGAACATTGAGCAAAGTTTTGAAAACTTTAGCGATAGAAGAGGTTTTTGGCTAAGGACCAGAAACATTTGTCTGTGAGAGAGGAGTTAAGGTCATCAACTTTCCATCTTATAAAGGAAGCTTTAGACCTTCAAATGTGAGCAGTACAGCAATTCCTAGCTACAATAAAAGCAGAGCGAGTTAAGGAGAGGCTTGGTATGACCAGTGTGCCCGATTCCTGGTCTGAATAGCTATTGAGCAGGCACGGTCAAACCAAGGTTTAGGGGGAGAAAAAGTTTTCTTAGAGGAGGGGATGTACACCTCCATTCCCAAGGTTATGATCTCGGCAAATTTTAGGGCTACCTGATCAGTGTTGTGTGACCGAAAGCAGTAGTCACCCCATGTGGAATCAAAGAGGAAGTTACGCAAATCTTCACTTTGGATACACTCAAAGTGCAAAAGGCAGCGCTGAGTAGGAGGGATTGGTGGAGGGGGAGCGAAAATGGAAAAGATTGAGATTAAAGAGTTGTCAGATTTACCAAGAGGGGAAAGCACAGAATAAGAGTAATTTGAAAGGTGAGAAGTAAGAAATAGGTCAAGATTGTTGGCTGCATGTTTGTGTTGATCAGGGACACTAGTAGGATGTGTGATGATTTATTCCAGATCGTAAGTAATAGAGAAAACAAGGGCTTTATTTCCTCCCACATCAATGTGAGAAGAATTAAGCCAATCACTGTGGTGTACATTGAAGTCTGGAATATAGAGAACTTCAGCATGTGGGTGAGAAGATAGCAAGGACTCATCACCCCACTGCCTTCAGCCTTCCATCACCCCACTGCATTTAACCCCCTATCACCCCACTGCATTTAACCCCCTATTACCCTAATGAATTAAACCCCCTATCATCACTCTGCAGGTTTCCACCTATCTAACCACTGCATTCAGTCCCCTATCACCCTATTGCATCCAAACCCCCTATGACCCTACTGCATTCAGTCCCCTATCACCCCACTGCATTCTCAACCCCTTATCACCCCACTGCCTCCAAGTCCCTTGACACCTCACTGCATTCAGCCCCTTATCACCCCTCTGCATTTAACCCCATATCACCCCAGTGCATCCAAATCCCCTGTCACCCCATTCAGGGATGAAGCAGGGCTTCATCATATGCTGTATAATATTACATATCCTGACGATCATCTTTCCCTTTCTCTGCTGGTATGTACTAGAAAAGACTTCAGAGAGGATAGGTTTATCAGTTCTTAGTTCCCCTATCCATTTGTTGGTTTGTCTTACACACAGGAATATGGGTACAGCATTCTTTCTCCCTTTCATTCATTACTACCATTCTCACTTTTATGTAGGGCTTGGGATCCTGACCAGACTCCCTCACAGATCTCGGTTTTGTGTTGGATCTCTCAGCCCTTTTGCTCCCAAATCCTAATTCACACAATCCATCCTCCTTTGCTTTTGCCTCCCTCTTTTTCCTTTTACCCTCAACTTCCATCTTTCCATACTCTCTTGACCACGTGATAATCATCTTTTCTCATTCTTCATCCGCCACTACTTTAAATAAAAAAAATAGATGATTCAAATAATATGGCATTTTATGGCTTAATGAGTTGCACACACCAGTCTGCCCTAACAAGAACCTGAGATTAATCTTGCCTCATCCCCTTCTCTCTGTTTTCTGATTTCCACTTTTCTTTCTGACCGTTTTATATCTGTAGTTGTTGACGGTGCAACATGTAGCCCATTCCCTGTTACCAGTGGTGTTCAATAGTGCTCTGTTCTTTCACCTACTCTGTTCCTTCTCTTCATCAATAATCTTCTACAATCCCCATCTTCCTCTCTTCTTAACACCTTTGCTGACGATTCTACCCTTCACTTTTCCTTTGCCTTTTCTTCTCAACCTTCGTCTACTACTCGTAATCAGTCTCGGTTCACTCTTTCTTTTACTCTCAGCACCGATTTGTAGAGGGTATCTGAGTGGGGCACCCAAAATTTAGTAAAGTTTAATGCCTCCAAGACACAGTTTCTGGATATGTCTTTAACTTCTTCTCCTGATAGCCCCATTGTCTTCGAAACTAACGAAATTTACCCTCATAATTCTGTCAACATATTGGGAATCCATATAGCCTCTAACTTGTCTTGGAGGAATCACATACTCCAAACTTTTAAATCTGCATCCAAAAAATTGGGGCTTCTATTTCGTTTTCGTCATTACTTTTCCTCTTTACAGTTACTTAAAATCTATAAAGGTCTTATCCGTCCCTGTTTAGAATATTGCTCACACTTCTGGGGTGCTTCTTCTTATACTTATCTCCTTGATAGGGTTTAATCTAAGGCGGCCAGACTCATTAATGATCGTTCTCTTACTTTTAATCTAGATTCTCTTTCTCTTTGCCAAAAGGTATCATCCCTTTCTCTTTTCTCTTGCTACTACTTCCATCGCTGCTGTGATGAGTTGGCAAGTTGCATTCCTACCAATGCCGAGACCGCATAACACTCGCCAAGAAGCCTCGTCTCACAGGTACTGTGTGGAGATTTGTAGCTCGTGGATTGCTCGGTGCAGCAACTGCTTCTTCCCACCTCCAGACTCTGGAACTCTCTTCCTCCTTTGTCTTTCCAAACTCTTATAACCAATCTTTCTTAAAAAAAAAAAAACGGATCTATCGTCATCTCAGGGCCTAATCCTGCCATATCTCTAGGTCATCAGTACTTCGACTATTCTTTCAACCTGTCCTTTTCCTATTGTGTATCATTACCTCAATTTACCTTGTCCTTAACCTTATACTTTTCTACGTCTTAATACTTTCTTCGTGCCCGGGCCTTTATTCATGAGGGCAATGTTCTTGCCTGTCCCGGTGTCATTTTTTTTTTTTTTTTTTAGATTCTCCAACCACCGATGGGTGGAACAGGTCATGGAGGACCCATAGGGCGGTCGCCAGCCGGCACAGGCCCCAAGCCCCCACTGTGGTGCCTAGCCACAGCAGTAACCTCCCCAGTAAACAGCTTAAACTCTCTTGCCTGTCCCGGTGTCACACTCATAAAAAAATGTTTTGTTTTACTTTTCTAGTAGGTCTTGGGGAACATGGACAATCTATAAACTCCACTTCGCTGGGGCACGGGGTGGGGGGGGGGAGGTACGAAGGTCACTTAATAGCGGCGCTCCATCTTGGCCAAATCTATTCTTAATTTGATTCCTTTACTGTTGCCACATCCTACTACAGTTACTAACCTTGGGACAAAAATTTGCTTTTATCTACATTGTATAGTTTGCTGAGGTTTTACGTCACGGACTCCCTTTTCTACCAAGGGCTAGGACGGTTGCCTTCTTACGAAGGACTTGTTCTGGCATATGTAGTCGTTACCCTGAGTGCATGCCCTTGCTAACCTCAGACCGTGACAGGGCGCGAACCCTCGACCTGACGCCTCAGAGTCGCGGACGCTACCGCTTGAGCCACGGTGACTACATCTACATTGTCTAGTACACACCATTATTGCTATATTATTAGTATCATTGTTATTGTTTTTAATCGAGGACCGCCGTAGCGTAATAGTCAAATGCTCGACTCAGATTATGAGTGACCCATATAAGAGCCCACGGCAGGCCGTTATAAGGGGCATCCAATCTTCACTCAAGCTTCAGTCCGTCTGTGTCCACCCCCACATGTCATCTAAAAATAACATATGAACAACGACGCACACACACACACACACACACAAACGAACAATCATTATTTTGTTATTTTCATAATCCTGAATAGTAGTTTCATATTAGCATTATTAATAGCAGTATTTTTAAATTATTATTATTATTATTATTATTATTACTATTATTGCCGTCGTTGTTGATTACTGTTGTTATTATCATTATTCTTTGCTATCATTATTGCTTAAGAACATATCTATTATTATTATTAGTATTAGTATCCTCATTATTCTTACTAGCAGTAATAGTATTGTCATTACTATTATTAGTATTAGTATTCTCATTATTCTTATTAGCAGTAGTAGTATTGTCATTATTATTATCATTTATAAGTATTAACACCTTTGCTTATTTAAATCCATCTTTATATATGGCCCCTTTCCTCCTTGCAAAAGGGGGGTGGCCAAGCCAAGAAACACGCAGTCACCACGAACCAACACATACCTCAACTACTACTCTTAGCTCCTTGGGGATAAATAGCATTCCTATATCTCAGCTGTCAGATATGTGCACAAATGTGTACGTGTGAACTCATGTGCACAAACTGGTGGTTATATGGCTGCAAGAGCCTATGTGTACGAATTTATGTATGTAAACATACATATACCTACATATTAACCGGTGCACACACAGGTGGCTATATGGATGCAAAAGTCTATGTGTACGAAACTATGTATGTAAACATACACATACATACATATTAACCGATGTAAAGGGCCTGTTACGGTACCTCGATGGAAAAGCTATGTGTACTGTATATGTAAGTATACAAATACATGCATGCATATATACTATCCGTGATCCCCCTTCTAGGGGGGGTGACAGAATAAAAAGTAAATATATATATAAATAAATAAAGTCTACCTATGCACTGTGTTTCTCTCTGCCAACATCGCACCTGGGCTACTAAAATATGCTAGTACCTCCTACTGATGGACCTCACTGAAAACACATCATTTTCTACTAGTTAAACTTTGACTACTAGTTGCTTATACATACAGTCAAGACTGCGGTAATGACTGTCATCTTGGTTCGCTAAAATAATACACAATAAGATGTGTGGGGTTAGTGGGTGAATCATTATTTTTATCATAAGTGAGTTTCAATAAGGGGGAATACCCTGTGATTAAGCATGTGTGTGTGTGTGCGAGTGTTTATATATATATATATATATATATATATATATATATATATATATATATATATATATATATATATATATATATATATATATATGTATATATATATATATATATATATATATATATATATATATATATATATATATATATACACACACAAAAACACACACAAACTCACATATATATATATATATATATATATATATATATATATATAAAATATATATATATATATATATATATATATATATATATATATATATACACACACACAAACACACACACAAACTCATATATATATATATATATATATATATATATATATATATATATATATATATATATATATATATATATATATATATACATATATATACATATATATACATATATATATATATATATATATATATATATATATATATATATATATATATATATATATATATATATATATATATATATATATAACATATATAACAAAAAAACTACCTATTAAGTTTATGTTCGTCATCTGTCCCTTTCACAGAAACAAGAGGGTTCGGACTCGGGTCCTTTGGTGAGGAAAAACACCATTAAACCTTTTTAACCACGGAAAATCCTCAGTGTATCTCTCAGACTTTCACTGGCACTTCATTCTGGCACTAGTTCAGAGTGCCAAACAGGTCATCAAAACACCTTTATATTTATTTTTGCTCAAAACTGCATGTCAGCTTTATTTGTATTATTTTACCTTTCGAAAAGCTAGAGGCAAACAAAAGTACCATTCCATCACTATACACCTATAAATCTTATAATATACTTGATAATTCTACAGATATAATAATGCTTACACACTGTGCCTGCTAAGTTGACACGGCATAATCATGGAAGCCTAGAGATACAATACGGTATCGATTATTTTTCAACAAAATTATTCTGAAATATTCTTACGATGCGAAATGACTTTCAAGGGAGAAAAGCTCTCTCTCTCTCTCTCTCTCTCTCTCTCTCTCTCACACACACACACACACACACACACACACACACACACAAGGAAATGTTCAGAAATATTTATGTAACCTATGTGAGGCCAAAACTCGAATATGCAGCCCCCTTTTGGAATCCGCACTTGAAAAAGCACATAACTAAGCTTGAAAAAGTTCAAAGACATGCCACGAAACTGGTGCCAGAAATACGCAATCTCAGTTATGATGAGAGGCTGAGGGAATTAGACTTACCATCACTCGAAGCTAGAAGAGTGAGGGGGGGATATGGTGACAGTCTTTAAATTCCTTCATGGTTATGATAGAGTGGATAGGGATCGATATTTTGATATGGCTGGCTCTAGAACTAGAGGTCATAGTTTGAAGCTTCGTAAGAAAATTTCTTTGCAGGGTGTAAGGAAATACTTTTTCAGTGTAAGAGTAGTTGATAATTGGAATTGGCTAAGCGAGGAGGTAGTTAATGCTATCTCAATCCATAGTTTTAAGGACAGGTATGATAAGTATGACTAAGTATAAAATGGAACCGATCAGGAGACGGGAAGATACGAGCTTTGGGCTCTTTCCCGTAAGCACAATTAGGTAATCACACACACACACACACACACACACACACACACACACACTCACTCTCTCTCTCTCTCTCTCTCTGTTCCGGTTTTACGTCACGGACTCCCTTTTCTAGCAAGGGCAAGGACGGTTACCTTCTTGCGAAGGACTTGTTTTGGCAGATGTAATCGTTACCCTGAGTGCATGCCCTTGCTCTCTGATGCTTACAAAATGCAGATGACCGAACACAGTGGTAAGGAGTGGAGAGGGATTTACAAATTTGATTTAGGTGACAAGTGAATAGGTGTATGAGTCATACCAAGCGACACAAGTGCCACTCTGCAGTAGTGCCTACCCGCAGTGCCACATGCA
>JAXCGZ010015102.1:140000-152500 GCA_037179515.1 Halocaridina rubra
GGTTCGACAGACAAGTATTTCAAGTGATGTTCGAACGTGTGAACGGGGTATTTGGTTTCGAACACGTTTTACAAACGTATTCGACAACCAAATACCCCGTTCACACGTTCGAACATCACTTCAAACACTTGTCTGTCGAACCGCGTTCGACGAACCGTTTGACCGTGTAAACCCCCCTTAAGGGCTAAACAGACGATCAATATTACTGACAGTATTTCCCTGTACTGTCATTATTACTGTCGGTGTGTCCATCATATGGACGTAGTAGTTCACACCAATAGAATAGTGTCACTATTTTTACTGACAGTAATAATGATCGTCTGTACCCCCCTTTTAAAGGCATTATATGGGAAATTGTATATGCAGCCACGCCCTGAATTGCATTGGAGGATATTATCGTCTAGCCTCTTATATTTCACGATGAATGTAGAATACCAGTACTATGTATCACCGTTAATTACTATTTAATGATGATAATTATCGCTTATTCAACCTCCTGTAGAAGATAACAGTCATTTGGAAATGAAAAAAAAAAAAAACTAATTTTGCTACTTTAACAGGCAATATCATTGCTGACTGTGTGGAGATTTATAGCTCACGGATTGGTCGGTGCAGCGACTGCGTCTTCCCTTCTACCTCCAGACTCTGGAACTCTCTTCCTCCTTCTGTCTTTCCTAATTCTTATGACCTATCATTCTTCGAATTAGATTTATCGTCATCTCAGGGCCTAGTCCTCCATATCTCTGGGTTTTCTGTACTTTGACTTTTTTTCTGTCTGTCGTTTTCCTTTGTGTGACATTACCTCATCTGTCTTGTCCTTAACCTTTTTCTTTTCCTTCGTTTTGATATATTCTCGTGCCCGGGCCTTTATTGATGAGGGCAGTTTCTGCCTGTCCCGGTGTCACACCCATAAAAAAAATCAAAACTTCTTGTACTCTTTGGGCAGCCAAGAATAGTCCTTACGACTGTTTTGAACTTTCTTGACTCACAACTTTCATACGTTTGACTGATATTAAAGAGATATTGTATTTTTCATTCTTAGATAAGGTCATTCTCAACTAAAGATGACCTATCTAATCTCAACCTGTCACATCCAAGGGTCAACTGGCATAGCATGGCGAATTGGTGGAATCTAGACAGCATGAAACGGACGACGAGTCCCTGAACAAGGTCAAAGAAATGAAGAGACCCAAACTCGGGACCGCTGAATAAAATATAGACCCAAGTCTTAAAAATCCCCCCCCCCCCAAATGTACTTAGGAAGGCTAAAGGAATGGCAGAAATGCAAAGTCAATGAATATAATATTCGTTAAGACATACCGCCACTGCATCGGACACCCGATTGTTCTACAATGCAAAGCAATACACACATATTTATCATATATATACATATCATCTGCCAGAGGCCAATAGGGATGTTCTGAGCGTCTGTATGCGTGAGAGAGAGAGAGAGAGAGAGAGAGAGAGAGAGAGAGAGAGAGAGAGAGAGAGAGAGAGAGAGAGAGAGAGAGAGAGAGAGAGAGAGAGAGAGAGAGAGAGAGAACCTGATTCATTCTTCACTCATGAGTGTCTTTATAATCATATCCTGATACCGATATGACTGTGGAGACAGATCAGTATAACCATTTGAGAGAGAGAGAGAGAGAGAGAGGAGAGAGAGAGAGGAGAGAGAGAGAGAGAGAGAGAGAGAGAGAGAGAGAGAATATTGTGTTTATATATATATATATATATATATATATATATATATATATATATATATATATATATATATATATATATATATATATATATATATATATATATATATATATATATATATATATATATGGGAACCGCAGTAGCATGGTGGTTAGAATACTCAACTCTGGAGGTGAGATCTGCCATCGAGAGCACGCACATACACACACACACACACACATACATACATATATATATATATATATATATATATATATATATATATATATATATATATATAATATATTTTTTTTCCCTCCGTTCGCAGTCAAAACTATCATACTTACAAAGTTCACGCGTTTTTCGCGAGATATGTGTGTGTTTTGTGTGTGTGTGTGTGTGTGTGTGCGTGTTTGTGTCTGTCTGTCCAATTTATTTATACTAAATGCTACCGAGATTCCTGTATTCTACATACATCGCATCTTCTTTTGAATTTAAATTCTCACCTGAAAGGACAGTATGGGTATCCTATGGGCGTGGGTGGAGCAGGTCCTGGGGGCGTAGTGGCAAGCCGCCCAGGAGATCGAACACTACCGAAGCCAAACATGTCTGTGGGCGTGCGGGTGCGATAGTGACAATGATGATGATGGTGAGCAAGATGGTGCAAATTCTAACAATTTTGTACTTTTAAGCGACTGTGCTTGAGTGCAAACGAGCGAAAATGATAACTGGTGCAAGAATATCGACATGTAAGTGATTAACAGCATTTCCTTCACGATTCATTGGAATATTATCAGCAGATGATCTATAACAGCACACAGAAGAACAGCAGAGGCGATACTGGAGCCGCATTTCCTGCCAAATTTTCCCCACCGTATTCACGTCAGATACTGATTATTATTTTCCATATGTCGTCAGACATACTTATATTACTAGGAAAAAATTATATTAAAAAATTTTTTTGTTTTGTTTTTAATTATTTTAATAAGCTTCAGTGGTCCGTAGAAGTCTCAAAATCTGAGTTCTATTTTCAATCACGTGCTTGCGAGAAGCTTTCAGGATAGACAAAGTGATAAAAACAGAGAATATAACAACAAAACACGTTGTCTCACACAAACATTCGGGCAACGACACACCCATTCACCTTAATCTAAGCCACTCTACTCAAGACTGACTTCGTCTTCTCCCTCAGCATCCCCATCTCTCAGACAATCAATGGTAGAACCATTAAGCTTAGTCAGGGGCCTTCTTCCCCTTCTAACGTTCCCCTCGGGATGTCTTCCTTTCACTTGGGTACACCATACCGCTGGCGAATTTGGAGATAATACTAATATTCAATATAATAAACAATACTTGAACAAACATTATGGCACTCATGATACACACATGATAAATACATTAAATTTCATCCCATTATCTTCAACATCATTATATAAACCCAAAAGGCCACTCAGTCAGCGTGCGCATCAAACTGCAAAGTGCTAAAGCACAGTACAGGGCCACGCAATTTCCTGTAGAAAAGTGTGGGGTTTACATTCCGTGCCACGCAATAAGCTTAGTGCCAACATTTAAAAGCTGTTGAGGTGCCATGTGTCGAGTATAAAATTAGCACAAGCTGCGTATGACGCCTCGGGAGATGCTCTCGACGGAAATAAGAGACAGAGGGGAAAAGTTCTCAACGGAAATAAGAGACAGAGGGGAAAAGTTCTCGACGGAAATAAGAGACAGAGGGGAAAAGTTCTCGACGGAAATAAGAGACAGAGGGGAAAAGTTCTCGACGGAAATAAGAGGGGAAAAGTTCTCGACGGAAATAAGAGACAGAGGGAAAAAGTTCTCAACGGAAATAAGAGACAGAGGGGAAAAGTTCTCAACGGAAATAAGAGACAGAGGGGAAAAGTTCTCGACGGAAATAAGAGACAGAGGAGCTAAGCTCTCGATGGAAATAAGAGACAGAGGAAAAGTTCTCGACGGAAATAAGAGACAGAGGGGAAAAGTTCTCGACGGAAATAAGAGACAGAGGGGAAAAGTTCTCGACGGAAATAAGAGACAGAGGGGGAAAGTTCTCGATTGAAATAAGAGACAGGGGGAAAAGTTCTCGATGGAAATAAAAGACAGAGGGGAAAAGTTCTCGACGGAAATAAGAGACAGAGGGAAAAGTTCTCGACGGAAATAAGAGACAGAGGGGAAAAGTTCTCACCAGAAATGAGAGACAGAGGGGATAAGCTCTCGATGGAAATACGAGACAGAGGGGAGAATCTTCAAGTATATTTGCAATATATAAGAAAAAATACACAAACAGAAATTACGCAATATAGAATTCATAACGAAACTATCAATGGAAACTATAATTACCAATTACAATTATAAGTTTAAGGAAAGATTATGATGAGTTAGTGAGTATGGAGCAAAGGGCTCTTTCTCGTGAGAACTATTTGGAAATTACACACACACACACACACACACACATACATATACGTGTATATAAATTTTAATTAACACATTTTTATAATTACATACATATGTAAATATACATACATAATATATATACATACATACGTATAGATACATAGACACACACACACACACACACACACATACTGGCAGATTTGTCTCCAGAAATACATATAAATGGCATAGTAAGGGCAGCATATGCATTCTTATCAAATGTAAGGGTAGCCTTCAGGCACATGGACAAGGAAATGTTCAGAAATATTTATGTAACCTATGTGAGGCCAAAACTCGAATATGCAGCCCCCTTTTGGAATCCGCACTTGAAAAAGCACATAGCTAAACTTGAAAAAGTTCAAAGACATGCCACGAAACTGGTGCCAGAAATACGCAATCTCAGTTATGATGAGAGGCTGAGGGAATTAGACTTACCAGCACTCGAAGCTAGAAGAGTGAGGGGGGATATGGTGACAGTCTTTAAATTCCTTCATGGTTATGATAGAGTGGATAGGGATCGATATTTTGATATGGCTGGCTCTAGAACTAGAGGTCATAGTTTGAAGCTTCGTAAGAAAACTTCTTTGCAGGATGTAAGGAAATACTTTTTCAGAGTAAGAGTAGTTGATAATTGGAATTGGCTAAGCGAGGAGGTAGTTAATGCTAGCTCAATCCATAGTTTTAAGGACAGGTATGATAAGTATCACTAAGTATAAAATGGAACCGATGAGGAGACGGGAAGATACGAGCTTTGGGCTCTTTCCCGTAAACACAATTAGGTAATCACACGAGGAAGGTCAAATATCCTCAATAACAATTGCCAGTAACCATATCTATCTTTACTTAACCTAGCCTAGCCTAGTCAAGTTAAGTATTATCAAGAGGCAGCTGTCTGATTTTGCATTGAGTTAGGGTCTATCTTCCTATGGGAAATTGGCTGGGCCCCTATATATACTCGCGCGTGTGTGTATATATATGTATGTATGTATGGGTGTGCATATGTATATAGGTTTCTGTGCATATATATATATCCATTCCAAGACATTTCCACCTATTCTAGCCATTGATTGCAGCTTCCTAATAAGTCTCCCATGTGGAACAGTGTCAAACGCTTTCTGGAAGTCTAGGAATATGCAATCTGCCCAGCCCTCTCTTTCCTGTAAGATTTGGCTTACCTCTTCATAAAATTCTAATAAGTTTGTTACTGTTGATCTTCCTTCTCTGAAGCCATGTTGCCTCACTGACAAAAAGTTGAAGGATTCCAAGTGAAGAGAGATATGTTTCCTTAGTAGTTTCTCCATAAGTTTGCAAACTATGCTGGTCAAGGAAACTGGTCTATAGTTCAGAGCCGTATCCCTCCTTCCCTTTTTGAAGATAGGTATCACATTTGCTTGTTTCCAGCATCTTGGAATCTCCCCCGACTCCAGTGACTCCTTAAATATGTGTGTGTGTGTGTGAAGATGTACTCTTATTGTGCAACCAACCTACGATCCTCTTCAGACACGAATAATACAAATTAACAATTAAAGATATAGTGTCAGAATAGGTGGGGGAGGAGGGGGGGTGCTGGTAGCGAAAATTTCCCCAAGGAAACACAATAAGAGGAGCATCAAGATTTGAGGTCATCTTTTTTTTATGAGCGTGAAACCGGGACAGGCAAAAACTGCCCTCATCAATAAAAGCCCGGGCATGAGAAAACACGAAGATGAAGGAAAAGAAAAAGGTTAAGGACAAGGCAGAGATGAGGTAATGTCACACAAAGGAAAACGACAGACAGAAAAAAACAGTCAAAGTACAGAGGACCCAGAGATATGGAGGACTAGGCCCTGAGATGACGATAGATCCGGTTTTTGAAGGGTGAAAGGTCATAAGAATTAGGAAAGACAGAAGGAGGAAGAGAGTTCCAGAGTCTGGAGGTAGCTGGTGGATAATGAACTCAGGGTAGTTTGTCAAAATTTAGAAAGCCTCCTGTACCCAGGACATGAAATTGAAAACGCCCTGAAAAAAGTAAAAATATTCTGGAATGGCACTATAAAAACTATTCTGGAAAGGCACTATTAAAAATATTCTGGAATGGCACTATTAAAAATATTCTGGAATGGCACTATTAAAAATATTCTGGAATGGCACTATTAAAAATATTCTGGAATGGCACTATAAAAAATATTCTGGAATGGCACTATTAAAAATATTCTGGAATGGCACTATTAAAAATATTCTGGAATGGCACGATAAAAACTACTCTGGAATGGCACTATAAAAACTATTCTGGAATGGCACTATAAAAACTACTCTGGAATGGCACTATTAAAAATATTCTGGAATGGCACTATTAAAAATATTCTGGAATGGCACTATTAAAATATTCTGGAATGGCACTATTAAAAATATTCTGGAATGGCACTATAAAAAATATTCTGGAATGGCACTATTAAAAATATTTTGGAATGGCACTATTAAAAATATTCTGGAATGGCACTATTGAAAATTCAAAATATATCTTTACTAAATTCATCAAATGACCCAGGCATTAAATGTCTTACTGACCCATTTAACAGATATAATCCTTTTAACATTTAGCTATCAGAAAAGAATTGATTCCTAAATAACTAATGTTCTTGTTCCAGGTTTACGTCATGGACTCCCTCTTCTACTAAGGGCTAGGACGGTTGCCTTCTTGCGAAGGACTTGTTTTGGCAGATGTAATCGTTACCCTGAGTGCATGCCCTTGCTAACCTCAGACCGTGACGGGGCGCGAACCCTCGACCTGACGCCTCAGAGTCGCGGACACTACCGCTTGCGCCACAGTGACTACTCCTAAATACCTAATGTATATCAAAATAATAAGGAAAACATAATGGAAGTTGGTACTGTATTTGCAAAGTCAACTTCAACTTGAGTGAAAAATCTTACACTGGTCAAAAGAGCCGATCACAGAGCCAGAGAATATTAGCACACAAAAGGGCTTTGCCAATATAATGCCGAGAGTTTGGCTTTATTTGTACTTAAAAAAAAGATGCCGACAAAGGAAACACTTTGAAAATACTTATGTGACTGTGCCTGTGTATTTACCTAATTGCGTTCATGGAAAAGAGCCAATTGCTCACAACCCCGTCTCCAAGTCAGGTTCATTCTTCCCATTTTTTTATATTTTAAAAGGTATCTTTCCGGCCTAACTGGCGACTGAACCTGGGATATAAGCCAATCTAAGAGAGAATGAAAACTATATAGCTTAATTTAGTCATATAAAACGTATTCTGGTCAGAAGATGTAAGCTGAAAAGTCTTCTGGTCAGAAAATATTAACAGAAGACTTACGCGAGTATTCTCCACGTTGCTCTTGTTGTTGTTGTTGTTTGAGGTTAAAGCCAACCTTGTGTTGGCACGGGCCCTTGTTCAAAGAACGGCCCGTAGGTTACCACGTTGCTCAATTCCCGTTTTCTACGAACACCTCTGAGTCAGTGATCCGTTTTCTATTTGATCACTGAAAAACTTTCTCTTTTTGTCATCTAGTACATAATGCCAGGTTTCTAAATACAAATCTTCAATTGTGAAGATGACATTAAATTCATTGCTGTCTCTAATAAAACTATATATATATATATATATATATATATATATATATATATATATATATATATATATATATATATATATATATATATATATACAGTATTGACAAACGAATACAAATATATACATAAAGCAAACATGCCTTGAGGTTGAATGTATAATTGGTCATATATAATTCAGGGGAAACTTTAAAAATTCAAACCGTTTTTCCCAACAAATTCTTCAACCGGCCTGATGGTCTAAGTCTATCTATATATTAAAGCCATATTACCCCTTATAAGGGGGGTGGCTGAGTCAAAGCAACATGCTTTGACTATGCAGGAAGATAATACAAAGGAGGGGTTTCAAAGTTCCCTCGCTCCGCCCCATTTAGTCAACTTTTACGACACGCAGGAAGTATTCTTACCCTCCCATTCAAGTAGGGGTATAATTCTCGCTTAGAGTGCGAGAGGTCATGGCTTTAAATTCCGGCCAAGCCCTTCAACAGAGTTTAAAAAAAAAAAATTCAATCCAAACTTGAAAGCAGAAAAATTTAGAAATTTTAGCATATACAGAACATTGACAATGAATTTACACACATACATATAGTCATGACTAATTGTTTCTAAATAATTAGTAAAAACTAGCTTGAACCATGAAAAAAAGTTTTTGAAAAACGGTTGAAGCCATAACAAACAAATATTGGCACTAATATCGAAGCATTATTAGCAATAATTAAATCAAAATAAACATACAAGATATTAATATAAAAACTTGTTATACAGAGACCAATATGACTTTCCTTGACGAAGTTCATTCTGGATTTGAAAGCCACTGTATAGTTTTAACAAACTTTTAATATATAAAAAAAAAACCTGCTTTCGGGCCTGACCGGGATTTGAACCCGGGACCTCTCGCACCCTAAGCGAGAATCATACCCCTAGACCATCAGGCCACGTTGGACCAACAACGTCAGCTGGTCTTATCTAGGTCACTTTCCCATGCGCTAAGCCAAGTCACCTGGAGCATCCCCCCCCCCCAAATAAGACGTACCTACGTTAAATTTTGGGATTATTATTATTATTATTGTTGTTGTTGTTGTTGTTGTTGTTATTAGTTATTATTATTATAATCATTATTATTATTATAATTATCATTATTATTATTACTTACTGTCATCAACATTATTGTTATTAATGGTAGTAGTAGTATTATAATTATAATTATTATTATAACAATAATTATTATTATTATCATTATTATTATTACTTATTGTCAAGGTTATGATTATCATTATTATTATCATTATTTATTATCATCGTTATTATTACTATTATTAGTAGTAGTAGTAGTAGTAGTAGTTCATATTTATAGTATACTAAATAAAATATACTTATCTAAATATATATTATAAATATCACTGACGTAATAAGTATCTATTTTCTACTTTTTGGGCAACACTGTTCTATATCGCAAAATATTTAACAATTTAAAATATTGGTAGAAGAGTAAAAATTAAAAATAAAAATGCTTCTCACATGTGTATAGTCTAACCCTCCCCCCCCAAAAAAAAACGATTATTTGAAAATGAGTAACCTATTTTATCAGAATTTCAAGCGCTTTTCATAACATATGAACAAGTATATTTCGTATGTGTATATATATATATATATATATATATATATATATATATATATATATATATATATATATATATATATATATACATACTGTATTATTAAGTACATGAGACCACTTTTGAACTTAACATTCTTCTAAGCAGATGCAGAAAACACACAGCACTACATACTGTATATCCAAAAGCAGATAGCCACTTAAATAAGACTAATGTTGTTAGTGTGGGTATTCTCAAAGACCAGAACAACTATTATAAGAAAATAAGAACTGAGAAGAATAATAATTTTTAGAAATAAAAAATTTTAACGATATAAAGTACAGTACAGTATTATTTTATATACAAAACACTCCCCAACTTACAAAAGAGTTAGGCTCCAGAACTCCATTTGTAAGTAAATTTGATCGTAAATTGTGTTTAGGTAAAAAAAAGTACATTACAGTACTGCATATGTATGTACTGTACAGTACTTAGGCTAAAGACACTTAAATACAACATAAAGCATGAAGAATACAGTAATAAGGAATTTTAATACAGTAATATTAATAAAGTAATAATACAGTACAGTACAGTAATGCATACATTAATACATAGGTAGAAAATGGGTAGGTTTTTGTTTATATCTGTGAATGTTCGTAACTCGGTTGTTCAATAAGTAGGGGATCTTCTGTATACACTATTGCTAAACAAAGGTCTAAGTTACAAAGAAATTCTAAAAACATTTATGAATTTCTCAGAAAAAAAATTGGTTAATGCTTCATGACAGAAGTTGTAACTGGACCTCTCCCATAATGCCACCTTATGATTTTTATCTATGGGACAATTCTATAATTTGAAAAGTGTAATAAAATTAGACTGTTGCCAAGTCATAATAATTCCATGCCTAAGTGGTACCATGCAATATCATGGTGTTATATAAAAAGGATAAACTGGAGGAAAAAGTCCAAGAAATATTTCATTAACACAAGGCTGTATATGATTAAACTCAAGATACTATTAATTACTAATAATATCAAATTTAAAAAAATTATCACCTTACAATTTTAACATCTTTTCATTCTATAACAATAGATTTTAATTATAACATTAGATCAAAATTAAGCAAGCAAAATACAGATATAAAAAAATAATAGTACTGTACTCAAACTGCGAATACATATACAGGACTATTAAGGTCATTAATATCCTATACAGAATATGGCTGGGTCATAGCGTAATGAATTTAGAGAGAATTGCAGTAGAGATTACATTCTTTACTCAATACCCCCCCAGTACTATTACACTGCCTCACAAGTAAGGTCAAGTTAGTTAGAAAGATTAGAAAATAGTTTTGCCTCCAAAGTCACTCTGTCCTCATGCAAGTGTATAAATAAAAATTTCTAGCGGTTTTACTTCATATAATAAAACCATTTTACTGCTGAATGTATTAGTAAACAATGCAAAGTTAATAATTTAGAGCATTTTAGATATTCAGTTTTATGCATTTTTCCTTCATGGGTGTGAAAATTATTAATTTACCTAGTTTATAAATTATCAAAGGCATGCAAGCACAGTATAGATATCAGTATATTGTACATACAAACAAAACAGCAACAGCTCAAAACTAAGTAACCTATGTATAAGCTCCCAAGTACACCATTTAAGACTATGTTTTGTACTTCTAGCATGCTTCTGACAGAAAAAAGTCCAAAAAACGACAAGACATCTATAATAACGATTAGGTTTGGTTAGTCAATGTACTTCATTCCCATTCGAGACAAAAGTTGATCATTGAAATTTTATTTAGGAGCTTTAGATATGGTTTCCGTGTTTTGCATTTTCATTTCAAACGTCGTGGGTGTCAGAGTAAAAATTTACTAATTAAAACCTCAAGGTAATTATCGTTGGAGGTTAGGTACGGGTAACTCACCATAGTCAAGACTAGTTGTTCCAGTTTTACGTCAAGGACTCCCTTTTCAACCAAGGGCTAGGACGGTTGCCTTCTTGCGAAGGACTTCTTTTGACAGATGTAATCGTTACCCTGAGTACATGCCCTTGCTAACCTCTGACCGTGACGGAGCACGAACCCTCGACCTGACATCTCAGAGTCATGGACGCTACCGTCTGAGCCACGGTGACTACACACCATAGTGAAGATTATTGGAGTTAATCATTTGCAATTGCGTTAATCGCATCAGATATATTGTGAAGTCTTCTTTATCTTCATATCACCAGTTGCGGGTGTAAATGTAAACTTTTACCAAACCTTAACCTAAACCTCTCGGCATACCTGCAATAATGCAAAATAAAAGGGCGAAAATATATTTACCTCATAATGTCATCCAATGCGGTCACCAAAGTGCTCCTAATATCGTCCGTAGTCATGGATAATCTCTCCATTAATACACTAATATCAAGTTTCAGAAACACACTTGAATCGTCCTTTGATGAAGCCATGGTTAAAAAAAAATGTATTATTTGTCCCAATAAAATGATAAAACGTTAAATGAAGACGAAAGACTCAGTTATCACGTCCAACCATGTTTGTAAACAAAGCACTATTTGAAATCTCGCTTCTGATTGGTCGAGAAGTAAAGGTATTCTACGGAGTCACTAAACAGCAAATTCTCAATTTATTTTATTTATTTATTTTTACGATGTATATACTTTATATTTTTACAGTAAATTTGAAATAATAATAAAATTAATATATATACACATTTACAGAGGGCATTACCATTTACCTGTAGGTTTCCTTTAACTGACATTATATTTACAAAATTAATCTGAAATTTACGGCGTTATTTTAAACTCATTTACCTGATATATTTTCAGTAAAGTTAAGTACAGACAGTCATTAAAATAAGTATTTTTTTTTAGCTGGACATCGCTGGAACAGAGAAGATACCGAGGCGATATATTGGAAGCTTTTTAGATATTGAAAGAAATGGACAACATTAAATATATCTCTTCTTTGAATATAGTGATGGTAACACCCAGACCAATACAATCAACTTAAAAAAAAAGGTCACTGGGATACACAACTTAGAGCAATTGGTAATGTGTGATGGTTGTTACCCATCCATAACTAGGTACTTTTCAAGCTGGTTTGGACAGGAGCTTATTCAATATAAAGTAAGAAAAGGTAGATTTTATACAGTGTCACATGGGCACTGAAAAAAAATTATGGAGAATATGTTTTAGTTTTTAAT
>JAXCGZ010015102.1:157500-160000 GCA_037179515.1 Halocaridina rubra
CTATCCACTCTATCATAACCATGAAGGAATTTAAAGACTGTCACCATATCCCCCCTCACTCTTCTAGTTTCGAGTGATGGTAAGTCTAATTCCCTCAGCCTCTCATCATAACTGAGATTGCGTATTTCTGGCACCAGTTTCGTGGCATGTCTTTGAACTTTTTCAAGCTTAGCTATGTGCTTTTTCAAGTGCGGATTCCAAAAGGGGGCTGCATATTCGAGTTTTGTGTGTGTGTATGTATGTGTGTGTGTGTGTGTGTGTGTGTAGAATCGTTATTTACGTAAGCAAGCAGCTCATTTAGGGCCCTTCTTGTATGAGTGAAAGACTGGTGTGTTATAACATAGCCTAGTTTGATCCCTTTCTTCATTATCAATTCTGGAGTCTCCTAACCCCTGCCCATTCAGCAGTGATAAACAAGTTTAAATAAGCTACGTGTGGCACTAACAACAAAGAGCTCACCTTAGACACTGCCAACTCCATTTGTATTGTGAGAACATTAATAAATAATGCACCACCCTGTGTGGAAACTAATTCTTTTAGACTGAAATAGGACTGTCATGGGCAACTCAATGTTAAGTTAAATTTCAGTTACATATCCCTTCTGTGTCTACATTCTATATTTGTTACACATCTCTTATCATCCCTTCACATCTGACAAGTTACAACCCTCCCAATCTCTGTTGCTCTTTGATTTATGTTTCACCGTGCCCAGGCTCGATGAGGGCAAGTTTCATAGCCCATCCTGGCGTCACACTCATAAAACAATAAATATAAGTTTAGGCATAAGAACAGCCACGAATAATGTCTGTTCGGAAGTCTCCTGGTCGGTTACATATTTATGCTCAAATATATTTATCATGTTTGCCTTTAAAACTATGACTTGATGTAGTATTACCTACCTCCTTGCAACTATTTTGCACTAAAAAGTTCTTCCTTGCTTTCTGCAATAAAGTTTTTTTTTACGAAGTTTCAAACTATGACCTCTAGTTCTAGTGCCAGCTATATCAAAATATCGATCCCTGTCCACTCTCTCAAGACCATGAAGGAATTTATAAACCGTCACCATATCCCCCTCATTCTTCTATCTTCGAGTGATGGTAAGTCTAATTCCCTCAGCCTCTGCTCATAACTGAGATTGTATATTTCTTTCATCAGTTTCGTGGCATATCCTTGAAATTTTTCCAGCTTATTTGTATGCTTTTTGAACTGAGGATTCCAAAAGGGTGCTGCAGATTTAAGCTTTGGCTTCACACAAGTTACATAGATATTTCTGAGCATTTCCTGGTCCATATGTCTGAAGGCTACCCTTACTTTTGCTAAGAAAGCATATGCTGCCCTACTATGCATTTCCGGAGACAAATCTGCCAATATATTTACTCCTAGATTTCTCTTATTCTGTTTCCTGAAATTCTGGTCCCGCTATTGAGTATTCAAGCTTGGGCCTTCTTGTACTTTTACCCATTCTCATCACCTTCCATTCTGAAGTACTGAATTTCAATAGCCACTTTTCTTACCACTCGTGAAGACTAATTGTTCTCGTCTCTTACTTTCTTCACAGCCTTTGCATCATCTGCAAACATATTCATGAATGAATTTACAGACTCTGGTAGGACAAGGAACAAAAATGGCCCTAAAACTGAACCCTGTGGAACTCCACTACTAACCCTTCTCCATTAAGGCACTGAGCATCTTACTCTAAACTGGTTTTAATATTTCCCATTGCCCCTCTAAAGATAAACATAAAATCATATCTCACAATTTCCATATTAAAACGACATAGTTTTAATGTGATTTTGATGTCCTATTTCTCATATAAATAGACATAAAAACACATATTTTTATTTCACAAATTTTGTACATAGTGCAAAATTGGCTTTTATTTCTTATTTCCAAAATATAAATCACCTGTAAAATCACACTTATCTTGTTCAAAACCCCTGAGGGAGGGGGGATAGAATACTTCCTCCGTGTTACCCAACGTGTTGTAGGAGTCAACTGAATGGGGCGGAGCGAGGGGACTGGGAATCCCCTCCTCTGTATTTTCTCTTCCCAAAGTGTCAGAGTATTTTATCTTGACTCAGCCACTCCCCTTATAAAAGGAAAATGGCTCATGTATGTAGTAAGGCAGTGACGCACTCGATACCCACCGACCGCCACGAGTAGCAACAGAGCCCAGTCAGTGAGAGTTCAGATCTTGCCAGGGGCAGAAGTCACGTCCACAGCTTAGCAGCCTCTCCCTTGGGGGTGGGAATCGGGAATCGATCGTGACAGAAACTGCAGGAACTGGAGTTTTGAGGAATTAATTGTTAATCTAGAAATAAACACATATAAAGAAGATGCTTATCTGTTACCATCAACCACGTTACCAAGAGAAAATAACACCACGACATTGGTGTCAATAGGTGGGATAAGCCCCACGACATGTATATAGATAGATAGATCTTCTTCAAATCCCTCAACTAGGTCAAGGTACACCTTCCTTGTGTGGGGCAGACAGAGT
>JAXCGZ010015102.1:167500-172500 GCA_037179515.1 Halocaridina rubra
CTGTAAACGAGTGTTTATGACAAGCTCCTTTTAGAAGAACACGTGCTTGGGCACTGGCAGAAGGCTGAGGCATAAAGGACAGGTGAAACCACTACCATAGTCCTCAGCACCTAATCCGTAAACCACAGTCCGCAAGGAATATTGTATGTGATCTACAGTCTATTGATCATATGTACCTACCCACATGTAGTAACCACAATAAGACACACCCACTCTGCCTTTCTCGTAACTCTTTGAGAATCACTGCAAATGTATATATTTATTGCAACTGTCCTAGCCTTAGTAGAAAAGGGAGTTCGTGACGTAAAACCGAATCCATCCAATTGGTCTGGCATAGACCATGGGACTTTATAGTCCCCGCCTCCTCAGAAGTTGTAAGAGGTTATAAACAGAGTTATTTATATTGATCCTCCACCCACGGATGGGTGAAACGGGTCATGGAGGACCCGGAGGGTGGTCGCCAGCCGGCACAGGCCCTAACCCCCCACTGTGGTACCCAGCCACAGCAGTAACTCCCCAGTAAACAGCTTAAACTCTCTTGCCTGGACGGGGCGCAATCCGTCGACCTCGCAAATGCGAGGCCAGCGCGTTACCACTGTACTAGCCAGGAGCTGTCCTAAATAGAGGAGTCTCGTTCATTCATGAGTATTTTTAGTCAAGTTTTCAGTCATTCTAAGTCATTCAGATTCAGTCTTCGGTCATTCAAGGTAGAGACATTACTCAGCCATCAGGCAGATTTACGTTTAGACTTTATCAAGAAAGAATATCTAGAAGAAGAATATATCCTCGGAGGCTTTTGGGGCAAGAACCTGCTGTGAGATACTTCGATGAAAAATATCACGTCCATTCTCCCAAGACCCATATTTAATTTATATTTCTTACACGGATGCATAGTCATGTGAAGCATAACCAATGCAACAAACTGGTGGCAGCCTTATGAGATCCATTCATGAGGTTCCCTTTCCCTTATCTCTCAGAAAACACGTGGGCCATTCATCCCTTCTATACAGGCTGGCCTGTAGAGAACTTGAGAAACACGTGTATTTTATATCCCTCATACTA
Organism: Halocaridina rubra; assembly: GCA_037179515.1. Lineage (NCBI taxonomy): Eukaryota > Metazoa > Arthropoda > Malacostraca > Decapoda > Atyidae > Halocaridina > Halocaridina rubra. The sequence continues at coordinate 168,563 of JAXCGZ010015102.1, forward strand.
AAGCCATTTGTGAAGAGACTGGTAACAAGAGAGATAAAGTACACTGTTTGAGAGGGAGTACACTGTTTGAGAAGGAGTTGGCAGAAATAAAAACGATAGTCTCAAAAAAGACAAGCCTCATAAACACATAATACATTGAAGATGCCAATACATTTTGGGATACTACAGCTGAAGATTCTTTTGGACTTGAAGAGGACTGTCCAGGGCAGTTCGATGTTAAGTCTTCCTTCAGTTACGGTTCTTTTTTCTATGCTTACATCAACATTGAGTTTTCTTGGATATTTGTAACACATCTCTCATTTTCTCCTCACATCTTACAAGTCACAACACTTTCCATCAGTTTCAATTTTCTTTCTGTTTCTTCGTGCCCAGGCCCGATGAGGGCATATTGATTTTTCTTTGCCCGTCCTGGTATCACAATCATAGAAAAAAAAAGTAAGAATGGGACCGACTCCACCATCATCAGCGATATTTTGCAAACAACTGTCGCCTCTACTAGCAAAAGAAGTGACACTTCAAATGCACAGAGTGAGGAGGAAGACGTGTGGAGGTTTTTCAATATGTCATTCAACAATATTTTCCCTAGGATTTGGCCAAACATAACTCACTTCAAACCACTTAAGTTCCTTGACATTTAATGCAGTAGGTTTTGGGAATTTCTTAGTTAGAAATCGATTTAGAGCAAAAGCTATTACTGCTCAACTAAGTATATTTCTTATATATTAGTAAACTCATAAATTTTGAATTATGCATAAACTGAAGTTTATAACCAGTTAATAATGGGTAGTTTTATCTTAATTCATATGGAGGAGTATTATTAATTTTGTGCTTGAGCAGTAATTGCTAATGATTCCAGTATTCTTTCATCTTTTAAAAGACTTCAATTGTCCAAAGAGTTTGATAATAATTAGGAGAAATGTAATTTCCATTACTGCTAATTAGTGTAAGAATTACTTTTTTTGTGGGTGTTCAACGGGACAGGCAAAAACTGCCCTCATCAATAAAGGCCAGGGCACGAGAAAACACCAAGACGAAGGAAAAGAAAAAGGTAAAGGACAAGGCAGAGATGAGGTAATGTCACACAAAGGAAAACGACAGACAGAAAAAAACAGTCAAAGTACAGTGGACCCAGAGGTATGGAGGACTAGGCCCTGAGATGACGATAGATTTGATAAGTTTCATATTTTACTGATGCTAATTAAATATCTTTATCGTATTTTGTTTAAGATCCATTTCAAGGTATATTTGACTTCTGGCGAGTGTGTGTGTGCTTCACCTCGACCCTCCCACTTATAAAGGGGAACAAGGCTATAGTACAGACACTCCCCAACTTACGAACGAATTAGGTTCCAGAAGTCAGTTCGTAAGTAGAATTGTTCATGATTTGTGTTTAGAAAAAAATATGTAGTGTGCAGTACATACATATGCAGTACTGTACAGTAACTAGGCTAAAGAAACTTAAATACTACATAGAACATAAAGCAAAGAGTATTAATGAATTTTCATCCATTAATTATAATGTAATAATACAGTGCACTACGATAATACATACATTAATACATGTGTAGATAATGGGTAAGTTTTTGTTTGTTTCTGTGAATGTTCGTAACTCGGTTGTTTTTAAGTAAGGGAGCTTCTGGATATGTGTAGTTTACGCTGTTAACCAAGATGCTATAAGACACAAAACTTCTCTTGTTATAACTGTAGCACAAGAGCCTTTTTTTTTTTTATTTATTCAGATAACTGTACATGGGGACGTGCACATGGGCACTCCCAGTAATATTGCAGCTGTTAAACATTACAGTCTATATGATTATGTATAAATAAAATATTAATAGAATTTGCAATTAATTTTAAATATCATACCAAAATAATTATAATAAAATATAGTTTTTCTCTTAGCTTGTGGTTTGCGCTTAAGACAATATTGTATAATTTTATACTTCACAAGAACGGCATAAAAACTAGTCCTTCAGTTTTCCAGAAATAATTCTCAAGAACTACAAGTAGGAAAAATAGTGGAAGAACACTGATGATCCAATTTAAAACTTTAGAATGGAATATATTCCAAGTATTTCGTCTATTCCAGTCACTGCAAAGAAAATCCGATGGAATTTTCCGATTCTTCAGTTTGAAAATATATTCCTGGAAGTTTAAATGTGAGAATAATTCTTCTTGTTCTCTTATTTCAAAATCGTTCGAGGAATATTTTTCTAGCATTAGAATTTACGGATTATGTGCTAACGGATTTTTTTGTTTTGTTTTTTCTTATTATATTTTTCATTCTTTGTATTTTTGTTATATATATTTATATGTTTTTAATGACTGCTCGGTAATTTGTATATATGAATATGTATTTTATGTACAATAGATATCTTTCTTTTATCTCTTTACATCAGTCTGTATCTTTTTTTTTATATTTCGTGATAATTGTTTTTTCCACATTTTTATAGTAAAAATATATATGTATATGTTATGTACTAATATCCACCCATATACAAAAGCCATATTCCCCCTTATATGGAGGGTGGCTGAGTCAAAGACAATAATTAGACTTTTTGTGGGAATTGAATACAGAAGAGGGGAGTCCCAGTTCCCTCGCTTCGCCCCATTTAGTCGACTTTTACGACACGCAGAGGAACACGGAGGAAGTATTCTTACCCCCCTCCTTCAGGGGGTATGTACTAATACAGGAACTCTTTATCTGATAAAATGAAACATTTTGTAGTTGTTTTTACTTTTATGACGATATTTCATTAGACTTAAAATCCTCTGTTTTTCGTAAATGATGTTGTTTCTCCGGTTTTACTCACGGACTCCCTTTTCTACTAAGGGCTAGGACGGTTGCCTTCTTGCTAATGACTTGTTTTGGCAGATGTAATTGTTACCCAGAGTGCATGCCCTTGCTAACCTCAGACCGTGACGGGGCGCGAATCCTCGACCTGACGCCTCAAAGTCGTGGATACTACCGCTTGAGCCACGGTGACTATTTTTCGTAAATGATAAATAGCTTTAATTTATTTTCAATATTTGTGAATATTTCTACTCTTTTCCAGTCAAAATTTATTGTTCATATTCTTTTTCTATGGCTACAACAACACCGACTATTCTTGGATATTCGTTACACATCTCTTTTCATCCCTTCACATCTGACAAGTCACGACACTCCCTATCTCTGTTTTTCTTTACTTTATGTTTTCTTCTTGATTTGAAGATATAGAATGGAATAAATAGATGAAAATAATAATAATAACAATAATAATAATAATAATAATAATAATAATAATAATAATAATAATAATAATAATGATAATAATAATAGTAATAATAATAATGATAATAATAATAATAATAATAATAATAATAATAATAATCATAATAATAATAATAATAATAATAATAATAATAATAATAATAATAATAATAATAATAATAACAATAATAATAATAATAATAATAATAATAAAACCAGCAATACGAGGTAAATATTTGCAAGAGGCATTCCTGAAGCAATTCTGAATGCTGACTCATCACAAATAACAATATGAATAGCAACAGACTGACTTCCAATACACAGCAACCGAAGATCAATGTTTAGGAGTCAGAGCGCTAAGCAACAAACATACATGTATTATTACTGCTTAGATTTTACATCGCAATTGTCGTCTGGAACATGATAAATGCCATAAGGTAATAATATATGAGGACACACACACACACACACACACACACACACACATATATATATATATATATATATATATATATATATATATATATATATATATATATTACATGTACATATGTAATCCCTATAATTCGTAGTAGGAGACAAAAAGTGATAAGAGATCACAGACCAATCTAACCAGCCTCTGTAATCCCTTCCTATACAAGGGTGAGACACTAATAAACTGTCACGAGAAACAAAATACACTTAT
>JAXCGZ010015102.1:182500-185000 GCA_037179515.1 Halocaridina rubra
GAACAGTGACTTGTAGGAATTGTTGGAATGGGAGCTTTGAGGAAATAGAGGAATCATGTAGCTTCTGAATAAATTAAGTATGAAGAAGAGAGTCTTATCTGTCTTCACCTCGCATGCTGTAGCTTTTGGCCTGTTAAAGAATATTGTCAACACGACAACATGATTGGTGTGTTGCTTGGGAGTTAATCCTCTTCTGTGCTTGTAAGATATTGACAAACCACTTTTCGAATAAATCTTCTTTCTCCTCCAAAGGATTTTCTCAAAATTCCTAGAGAGAGAGAGAGAGAGAGAGAGAGAGAGAGAGAGAGAGAGAGAGAGAGAGAGAGAGAGAGAGAGAGAGAGAGAGAGAGAGTACATCAATTTAAAAAAAGAAAGGCAGAGAAAAGAAAAAGAAACATATGGAGAGACACACACAATTTCAGTTATGAGGAGAGACTGAGGGAATTAGACTTACGATCACTCGAAGATAGAAGAATGAAGGGGAATATGTTGACGGTTTTTAAATTCCTTCATGGTTATGACAGAGTGGACAGGGATCGATATTTTGATATGACTGGCACTAGAACTAGAGGTTATAGTTTGAAGCGCCGTAAGAAAACTTCTTTGCAGGATATAAGGAAGTAATTTATTTTAGTGTAAGAATTCTAGAAGCATATGAAGCATTGGAACCTGATATTTTTATAGGACCTAATTCATCGGTTAGGTTAAGTTAGGTTAGGTTAGGTTAGGTTAGGGTAGATCGTTTTTTTCTAATTAAATTTTTTATATACTTTAATATTTTATGTAAAGTCCGGTCCCAGTATATCATGAGGTCCGAAACGCTGAACCTTGGATTTCGTAAAGCTAACTGAAGCAAGTAAATGCACCTCTCTTATTATCCCCTCACATCTGACAAGTCACAACACTCCCCATAGCTGTTTCTCTATACTTTGTTTTCCTCGATACGAGTGTCATATGGAGTAAATATACAAAGAAAAATAAATGAAATTTGTCCGGAGACTGGGAGCTACCATCATAGGGCTCTTATCGTAAGCACAATTGGGTAAATAGAGAGAGAGAGAGAGAGAGAGGAGAGAGAGAGAGAGAGAGAGAGAGAGAGAGAGAGAGAGAGAGAGAGAGAGAGAGAGAGAGACCTTAACCTTGAAACAAAGAGGAGTGCTAGAAAGAGAGAATGTTCATCGATTTTAATGCTAAAGTGGCACGCTTTAGGCAACCTGCAGTACCTACAGGCACATACATATATACAAACATACGTGTGTGTGTGTGTGTGTGTGTGATAAAGGCAATGTTCGTTGTCTGTCCTAGTGTCACACACACACACATCCGCAGGGTTCAGTTTTAGGGCCACTTTTGTTCCTTGTGTATGTAAATGACCTACCAGACTCTGTAAAAGCATTCATCAACATGTTTGCAGATGATACAAAACTTGTGAAGAAAATAAGAGACGAGAACAATGGCAGAGAATTTCAGGAAGACCTAAATATTCAGCATGAGTGGTCAGAAAAGTGGCTAATGAAATTCAATACTTCTAAATGTAAGGTAATGAGAATGGGTACAAGTGCAAGAAGGCCAAAGCTTGCATACTCAATAGCTGGAGTAGAACTCAAAGACACAGAAAATGAGAGATCTAGGAGTAAACATAATGGCAGATTTGTCTCCAGAAATACATATAGATGACATAGTAAGGGCAACATATGCTTTCTTAGCAAATATAAGGGTAGGCTTCAGGTAAAAAGACATGGAAATGTTCAGAAATATTTATGTAACCTATGTAAGGCCAAGTCTTGAATATGTAGCCCCCTTTTGGAATCCACACTTGAAAAAGCACTTAGTTAAGCTGGAACAAGTTCATAGACATGTCACGAAACTGGTGCCAGAAATACGTAATCTCAGTTATGAGGAGAGGCTGAGGGAATTAGACATACCATCACTCGAAGTTAGAGGAATGAGGGGGGATATGGTGACGGTTTTTGAATTCCTTCATGGTTATGACAGAGTGGATAGGGATTGATATTTTAATATGGCTGACACTAGAACTAGAGGTCATAGTTTGAAGCTTCGTAAGAAAACTTCTTTGCAAGATGTAAGGAAGTACTTTTTTAGTGTAAGAGTAGTTGATAATTGGAATTCGCTAAGTGAGGAGGTAGTAAATGCTATCTCAATCCATAGTTTTAAGGACAAAGTATGATAAGTATCACTGAGTACAAAAATTGAACAGATCAGGAGACGGGTAGTTATGAGCATGGGGTTCTTTCTCGTAAATACAATTACGTAGTTACAATTAGGTAATCACACACTCACATATGAAGAAGTTACATATATACGAATGTACCAGATTGAAAGACATCTTGATATTAATTACTATTATGATGCTTTGTGTCACACCTGTCTATCATTGTTACAAATTACCTAAACAAATCGCGCCTCGTCCAGGCAAGAGAGTTTAAGCTGATTACTGGAGAGGTTACTGCTGTGGCTGGGCACCACAGTGGGGAGTTGG
>JAXCGZ010015102.1:202500-207500 GCA_037179515.1 Halocaridina rubra
CGATCTTTCGACCTCGTGAATGCGAAGCCAGCGCGTTACCACTGTACTAGCCAGAGGAAGTCAATAAATAGAATGATATCAGACTACATGCCAGACGAAAAAAAAAAAAAAAATCAAAAGTACTGTGAGGTAAATAAAGGATATTGCGGTATCTGGCATCTAGCGAGACAACAGTCCCTCTTTTACCCAGTGCATTATTATGGTTTTCTAACCTGCAAAATTAATTTTTCAAAGATAATCAATATTTACTTCATAAGAACATTTTTTACTGTTTTGTTAAATTCCAAAATGACAAATGTTAGAGATATGTGATATTTAATGACAGCATTTGGTTTATCTGAGGGCAGTCTATTGACCAAGAAATAAATTACTGTGTCCTGTTTTACGACCTGTATACTCAGATATTTCATAAATTATTTTATAAGTAATAAAATTTAAATCAGACTTTACTTATTCATGTAAAGTAATTTAGTAAAGCTAAAGTTAATTAAAGAAAACTTCAGCTTATGATATCTGTGATAGTAAATTCTCATTTGCCTTTCAGATTTAAACTATTTTTGTTTTTTACAACTGAACTATATTCCAAGGAAACATTGAAGACAGAGGTCCGAATTCTTAAACAGTGTAAACCTAGGATACTATATTGTTAGTTAGCTAGACACACAAATGGATTTCATAAACGCATCTGACGCGGTTCTATGCATGGCTAGGATCCCGCACGGGATCCTAGCCATACACAGAACTGCGTCAGATGCGTTTATGAAATCCATTTGTGTGTGTCTAGCTAACTAACAATATGGTATCCTAGGTTTACACTGTTTAAGAAATCGGGTCAAAGTGTTTATTGACTCCTAAAAAATAGAGTAGTATTATAATTGTAATTGCGTGAAATAACAACACCTGATATATGCAATTTCTATCACAAAAGACAAAAAATGGTCTGGTGCTGTACATTGTACAGTGTAACACTTATTAACCCCCAAATGCGGAAGAGGGAATTGTCTAAATTCAACAATAAGAGGAGTAAGAAAATAATTAATAATGATAAATCCACTTGAGGAAAATGAAAAAAAAACAGCTTATTAGCACAACAACAACAACAACAACAACAACAGCAACATCAACAACAACAAAAAGGAGGAAGTCAGGACAAACGGACATGAGAGAAAATAATTAATAATGTTAAATCCACTTGAGGAAAATGAAAAAAAAAAACAGCTTATTAGCACATCAACAACAACAACAACAACAAAAGGAGGAAGTCAGGACAAGCGGACATGAGAGAAAATATATATATGAAGGTCAAAACTCTACAGGATAAGAAGGAAGAAAAACAGACCAGGATATATATATAACATGAAGCGTTGAGTAAGAGAAACCGCCAATAAAAAGTTAAGAAAGGAAACAGGATCTTACTTATCAACATTACTTGTACTATGTGATAAGTACAACGGAATTCTTGTATTAGAAAATTCCACAGTACAGTGTACTCACACACATACAAACACACAAACACACACACACAATATGTATTATATTTGAAAAGTCTAATGCCCGATTTATTAAACAGTGTAAACCTAGGATACCATATTGTTAGTTAGCTAGACACACACAAATGGATTTCATAAACGCGTCTAACGTGGTTCTGTGTATGGCTAGGATCCCACTTGGGATCCTAGCCATACACAAAACGGCGTCATATGCGTTTATGAAATACATTTGTGTGTGTCTAGCTAACTAACAATATGGTACCCTAGATATACACTGTTTAAGAAATTGGGCCCAAGGATCTTTGGGGCCTAAGATTTTAGAATATTACTGTAACATCAAAATACACCTCTGCCATCTCCCATTTTACCCTTTATTTTAAATGTTTATCTGGGTTGTAGTGAAGACGGCCTAAGAAGCTATGTTGGTCTCACTGGCAAAGAGTTAATGGACTCCAAAGGAAGCAAAAATTTATTATTTCATTGGTTTCTCCATAACTTGGGAAATTATGCCAGACGATGAAGCAGATCTATAGGCCTGGTGGTGACGAATGTGATCACAATCTTATAATGATCATCATCGTTATTATAACAATCATAATATCAATGTCATTATCATCCTTCTTTTGGGCTCTCCTAGTATCAAGAAGACATACAAATTTTTAGAAGAGTAATAACAATAAGGGAAAGAAAAAACAATAAGAAAAATATACTCAAGACAAAGTGAAACAGACAACTGTTTGGGATGAGATAAAAAAAAAATTACTTTTAGGTGAAAAATCACAACAAGAAATACAAACAACACAATAAGAGACAAATAAATATAAAAAACAAACAAACAAACAGGTAAACAGATATTAAATTAAGATTAACAAGTTAAAAGTCACACAATAACTAAAAGAAACAAACCTAACAAATCAAGTTCCCGGTTGGTTGGCTATCCTCTCTCCCTGTAGTCAACGATTCTGAAGATTCATGAAGATATTCATAATGGTGGGCAAATATCCCATTAAAATTGCAAGTCCAGCACTGAACACGTCTGAACACGTCCTATCAAATTTTTATGACCACGTTATATATGGCAAGATCAAATATGGCGTGTCCTGTAGTTGGAGTCAATGGAGTGTGTCCTATGTATGTGGGTTTGTAACTAAGTGATTCGAAGTCAATGAAATCATGAAAAAAAATAATAATCTGTTTTCGACTGGACGTTCTTCTATATTTTAGACTACCCTAACCCACCATAACCTCTCCTAACGTTACATCAAAAATTAGGAATTAATATCAGGTTAGGCCATACTTGTCAACAAACATAAGTAAAATTACTATCAAATTAATTTTCTTTAAAGAGGGATAATATTGTCTATAAAGATCAGATATTACAGTACTAACCAGGTTAAGAATATCATATCTAGATGGTGGAAGAGGTTAGTAAAACTTAGCGACCCCACGTCAAAGTGGGGAATGCTATGACAAACTAGGTCTACAGTGTAGTCGTACATAAGCAGTGTGGCCTCTTTTAGTCCTTTGACCAAGATGTATCTTTTATGGACATAAGCATTACAATAGAAGAATCTACAAACGACTTGTTAAACCTAAATAGCAAACTATAATTTATCAAAATGTATATGGCAAAAGAATCATCTAATCAGTAAAAAAATAGACGACAGTTTAAAATGAAAGTTAGCAATAAGGTCACCTCCTCTCAGAACATATTCTTGCTATCACCAAACCTGGAATGCAGATAACACGGAGATAATACCTAGCTGGTCACAGACCCTGGATACATTTATAGAAGCTGACACACTTCAAGCGTCTGGCCAAGAGCTATAAAAAGGGGTCCTATAAAAATATATAAATGTCTGGAAGGGTTTTCTCTGTATCCAAGTCCGGTTTTTCTTAAAAGGTTCAATGGATACCAAAGTCACGTGCCATTAGAAGCATGTTGTTGGTACCCAAACACGTGAGGTGGAAGGAGGATTCGAAGTACTTTCTTGGCGCCACTGTCAAGCCGATTGGCGATGGAATTTTTCTGAGGCTAATCAGATGGCTGAGAGGAGTGGTTGAGGTTGTGGATCGTGGTGAATGCGCTTTTCTTGGCTCGGTCACCTCCCATACAAGGGGGAATGAGGCTTGTGTCTATGTATATATGTATGTAATCAGATGTGAGCTGGTGAAAATGCGTCTCTATTGCATTTAAATCTTAGATACCTCGTTATACCCTTTCTATACCTTCGGGTATTTTTTTTACTGTGTAGGGAGATCTTTTAACGGGATTATTCTTTATCTGATATAACCTCAGTTGTAGGATTAACTAATCAATGGGGTGAGTGAGAGATTTATAATTTCAGTTTCTTTAATACAGAAGGGTAAATGATAAAACCCTTCGTAATGTATGCATCATTTTTTTCTTGACTTGACTTAGGATGGGATGGGATAGGAGGGGAAAAAAGGAGAGGGGGATATAGGGAATTAAATAAAGTAAGAGAAAAAAAGAGAGGGGCAAACCCTCCTGTTAATTTTTTTTTCTATTCACGAAAATCAAATTTATTTTTTGAGGACGAAAGGTGAATATTATGTAAAAATAGACTCAAAAATTATCAGATGAGGGTTCTGATATTAGTAATTTTAACTACTAAAAGATATTTTGTTTTTCCTAAGGAAAATAATTATGGGAAAAATCATTTAATCAACATTGCTTAAATTTTCTAATATTAACATGATTAGCAAACAAGGATGACAGTAATGTAAAAGATTAGAATGTATATTAATCATTGCCTTCTTTATAATCTCTTATAATTATATATGACTTTGGCCCGATTTCTTAAACAGTGTATATCTAGGATACCATATTGTTAGTTAGCTAGACACATCAATGGATTTCACAAACGGATCTGACGCGGTTCTGTGTATGGCTAGGATCCCATGCGGGATCCTAGCCATACACAGAACCACGCCAGATCCGTTTATGAAATCCATTTATGTGTCTAGCTAACTAACAATATGGTATCTTAGGTTCACACTGTTTAAGAAATCGGGCCCTAATAACTGGAAAGACATTTTGGATAAATAAAGATTTTCTTAATGTAAATATATAATATAAAACATCTCTCATGTCATCAGGTCTGCTTCTAAAATCTCTAATGTAAACCAACTTTTTTAATTTTTTATTTTTTTTCCTCCACCCGCGGATGGGTGGAACGGGTCATGGAAGACCCATATAAACCAACCAGTTGAGGACATGTCTTATGTGCAAATGTCCCTAACACTAACATATTTAACTATTTGAAAAGAGAAAGTGTTTCTAAATAAAGGCGTAGTTTAGGGTAAATAGACACACGCACACAAACTAACACACACACAAACACACACACATACAAAGACATACCACGAAACTGGTACCAGAAATACACAATTTCAGTTATGACGAGAGGCTGAGGGAATTAGACTTACCATCACTCAAAGCTAGAAGATTGAGAGGGGACATGGTGACAGTCTTTAAATTCCCTCATG
>JAXCGZ010015102.1:212500-217500 GCA_037179515.1 Halocaridina rubra
GTGTGTGTGTGTGTGTCTGTCTGTCTGTCTGTGTATGTGTGAATAAGTGCTCGTGTATGTGTGTACACCAACTTGCATTTACCCAACTGTGCTCACGGGAAAGAGCTCTATGCTCGTAACACCTCTCTCGGTCGGTTTCAGTATTTACTCACAAACATTGAAAACAATTCTCCTTAAAACTGTGGACACAGTTTATCATTAAATCTATTTTCATGGAGGGATTTCCAATCATCAACTATTCTTACAATGAAAAATACTTCCTTACACCCTGAAAAATTTTCTTATAAATATTCACCCATATCAAACCGCTACCGTATCTCCTATCTTCCTTCTAGCTTCAAGTGATGGTAGATCTAACTCTTCTAGCCTTTCCTCCTACATTAGGTATCTCAGTCACCACCTTATTTATATGTTTTTCAAGTGTGGATTCCAGAAGAGTGCTGCATGTTCAAGAACAGACCTCACATAAGTCATGAACATACTTCTGAACATTACACACTTCTGAAGATAATTCTGTCCATATAACCACCCCTAGATCTCTTGTGCTCAAAATCTTTATGTGTGTGTGTGTTAGTATGTACAATTACCTAATTGTAATTATGTATTTGTGCTTACGGGAAAGAGCCCTATAAAAATAAAAGCAAGTATTTTCTTACATCCTCAAAAGTTTTCTTACGATGCTTCAAACTATGACCGGTGCTACTAAGGCTTGTTATCTACGTGTCATGAATCTACTTTGGTATGCGATCTACCTTACTTATTGTGACTAGGCTCTGAGATGACGATAGATCTGCTTTTTGAAGGATGATAGGTCATAAGAATTAGGAAAGACAGAGGGAGAAAGAGAGTTCCAAAGATAGGCTTGTTATCTACTATGTTACTTAGACTCGTAACCTAACCTAACCAAGCCTTACCTCTATTTAGCACTGCATGATTTACGTTCTGTAGAAAACAAGCCAAAGTGCGGTGTGGATATTTTTTCCTTGTAGATACGAAGCCAAAGCAGCACCCTATGACCTCTAGTTCTAGAGGTCAAATATCGATCCCTATCAACTCTGTCAAAACCATAAAAGGAATTTTTTGTGTGATTACCTAATTGTGTTTACGGGAAAGAGCCCAAAGCTCGTATCTTCCCGTCTCCTGATCGGTTCCATTTTAGACTTAGTGATACTTATCATACCTGTCCTTAAAACTATGGATTGAGATAGCAAAAAACAGTGTGTGTGATTACCTAATTGTGATTACCTAATTGTGTTTACGGGAAAGAGCCCAAAGCTCGTATCTTCCCGTCTCCTCATCGGTTCCATTTTAGACTTAGTGATACTTATCGTACCTGTCCTTAAAACTATGGATTGAGATAGCATTAACTACCTCCTCGCTTAGCGAATTCCAATTATCAACTACTCTTACACTGAAAAAGTATTTCCTTACATCCTGCAAAGAAGTTTTCTTACGAAGCTTCAAATTATGACCTCTAGTTCTAGAGCCAGCCATATCGAAATATCGATCCCTATCCACTCTATCATAACCATGAAGGAATTTAAAGACTGTCACCATATCCCCCCTTACTCTTCTAGCTTCGAGTGATGGCAAGTCTAATTCCCTCAGCCTCTCATCATAACTGAGATTGCGTATTTCTGGCACCAGTTTCGTGGCATGTCTTTGAACTTTTTCAAGCTTAGCTATGTGCTTTTTCAAGTGCGGATTCCAAAAGGGGGCTGCATATTCGAGTTTTGGCCTCACATAGGTTACATAAATATTTCTGAACATTTCCTTGTCCATGTGCCTGAAGGCTACCCTTACATTTGATAAGAATGCATATGCTGCCCTTACTACGCCATTTATATGTATTTCTGGAGACAAATCTGCCAGTATGTTTACTCCTAGATCTCTCTCATTTTCTGTCTCTTGAAGCTGTACTCCAGCCACCGAGTAGTCAAGCTTGGGCCTTCTTGCACTTGTACCCATTCTCATTACCTTACATTTTGAGGTATTGAATTTCATTAGCCACTTTTCTGACCACTCATGCAGATTATTTAGATCCTCCTGAAGTTCTCTACCATTGTTCTCGTTTTTTACTCTCTTCACAATCTTTGCATCATCTGCAAACATATTCATGAATGAATTTACAGACTCTGGTAGGTCATTTACATATACAAGGAACAAAAGTGGCCCTAAAACTGAACCCTGTGGAACTCCACTACTAACTCTTCTCCATTCAGACACTGAGTGTCTTACTCTAACCCTCTGTTCCCTTCCTTCTAAGTAAGTTTTTATCCATTCCAAAACATTTCCACCTATTCTAGCCATTGAGTGCAGCTTCCTAATAAGTCTCCCATGTGGAACAGTGTCAAACGCTTTCTGGAAGTCTAGGAATATGCAATCTGCCCAGCCCTCTCTTTCCTGTAAGATTTGGCTTACCTCATCATAAAATTCTAATAAGTTTGTTACTGTTGATCTACCTTCTCTGAAGCCATGTTGCCTCACTGACAAAAAGTTGAAGGATTCCAAGTGAAGAGAGATATGTTTCCTTAGTAGTTTCTCCATAAGTTTGCAAACTATGCTGGTCAAGGAAACTGGTCTATAGTTCAGAGCCGTATCCCTCCTTCCCTTTTTGAAGATAGGTATCACATTTGCTTGTTTCCAGCATCTTGGAATCTCCCCCGACTCCAATGACTCCTTAAATATGATACTTAGTGCCACTGATATTGTGTTTGCGCATTTTTTAAGCACATGAGGGGATATGTCATCAGGACCTGTAGCTTTCTGAACATCTAAATCCATCAGCGCTTTGCATACCTCTGTGGCTGTAAGGTTGATGTTCTCTAATACCGGCCCTTGAGCTTCTATCACTGCAATCTGAGGGGGTGGGGTATTTTCTACTGTAAATACTGACTGAAACTCCTTGTTCAATTCTTTGCAGATCTCTTCGTCCGTCTCAGTGATGCTTCCATCCACTCTCTTTAGCCTTAAAACCTGTTCTTTTACCTTCAGTTTTCCTCTGATAAAGCTGTGGAAAAGCTTGGGATTTTCTTTAGCCTTCTTGGTGATGTCCCTCTCATAATCTCTCTCTGCCTCTCTCCTTTTACTTAGGTAGTCATTTCTTGCTTTTTTGTAGGTTTGCCAGGCATTTATGTTTTTTCTCCTCCTATACCTTTTCCAGCATTTGTCTCTCCACTCCTTAGCTCTTTTACACCCATTATCGAACCATTTCTCTCTGGCATGAATTACACCTACTTTGGTGACAGGTATGCAGCAATCTACTATCTTCCCATATTTCTCACAAAAGATGTCATACATTTCTTGTACAGATTTGTTGTAAAATAAGGTTCTCCAGTCAATAACTGCAAAAAGCTCATTCATTTTGATGTAATCTCCTTTCGGATAGTTCCTCCTCATGTCCTCAGTGCCTCTACTCTCCGGAAGAATATCTTCAATGATATATTCCATCAACAACACACAGTGGTCACTCTTTCCAATTGGTGGTTCATACTCAATATTTTCAATATCCAACACATTATCTGTGAACACTAGATCAAGTAGTGATGGCTCATCCCCACCCCTGGCTCTTGTTGGTTCCATTACATGTTGGTGTAGGAAATTCCCTTGTACGCAATCTAGGAATCTTGCCCCGAATGAGTCCTCACCACTGTGTGGGTCAAGATTTATCCAATCTATCTCTTTATGATTAAAGTCTCCCATAATCAAAATCCTACATTTTTTCTCCCGTGCCATGTTAACAACTGAGTTTATGACTTCAATAGTACCTATATGACTTTCCTCATAAATTTCAAGCCTATTTTGGTTCCTTGGTGGGTTGTATACAACAGTTATTATAATGCTCTCTGACCCAGTATTTATGCGAGCAACAAGAAATTCCCTGAACTCACTTTCCATAGCCAAGTTTATTTCTTCAACTTGAATCCTCTCACTTATGAGCGGTGCTATCCCTCCACCAGCCCTCTCAGATCTTTCAACCCTTAGTATTCTGAAGCCCTTAGGAAAAACTGTGACACTGTTTATGTCCTCACTCAACTTAGTCTCTGTAATTGCTACTATATCTGCCTTACTGTTGTGAATCCTATCTTTTAATTCTACTGCCTTACCAGCTAATCCATCAGCATTTGTGTATAACAATCTTAATGAGGCCCCATCCCCTGATCTTCTGTCATTGTCTTCTTTATCTCCCCTTTGTCTGGAAGTATTCTGTAACGAAAATTTTTCTTCTCTTCTTCATTTCTCTCATCATTTAACCTTCTTGCCTCTTGCAACAAGTTTTTGATCTTTCCCATCTCTTCCTGTGTTCTGTATCGTCTAATGAACACTTCTTTGCATTCTTGAAGGTCTTTTAGACTTTTTTTTCTCAACAATATTTCCCTACATGTTTCCCCTCTCTCAAAGGTTACTTTTGTTGGTCTCGGCTTTTCTTCCCTCGAATATTTACCTAGTTGGTGTATGTTTACAATATCCTCAGGACCACATACTACTCCAAGCTTTCTTATCAGGTCTACAACCCTAGCTTTATTTTCTTCAAGTCTCCCCTGCCATGTTGGCTCCTGGGATTCACCTATGCCTGAGATTACCACTGTCTTCTCCTTATCAAGTGCCTGTCTGATGAGTGGGTTTGCCCTTTCCATCACAACGTCTTTCATTTTTTCGATTACTGTCTCTTTATAGTCAACTGTTTGTATGTTTTCCAGTGCCACCACCTTTACAGCCTCTTTTACTGCCACATTCCCCTTTAGTGCATCAGCAAAGGACGTTTTCATGGCATCATTTTCCATATTCAGCTCCTGGAACTCTTTTCTGAACTGTTCAATGTTTTCCTTAATCTGGACATTCCAAGCAGCAATCTCGTCTCTCTCAGAAGAGAGCAGTGAACTAACATCTAATTCCTTTAGGTTGTCATTCAGCTGTTTGTTTTTATCTTCTTGTTTAGAAATTCTAGATTCTAGTTGACTCTTTTCCCCTTCCAGCTTCTTTATTCTTTTTTCTAGTTC
>JAXCGZ010015102.1:222500-225000 GCA_037179515.1 Halocaridina rubra
AAATGCATATAAATGGCATAGTAAGGGAAGCATATACTTTCTTAGCATATGTAAGAGTAGACTTCAGACACGTGGACAAGGATATATTCAGAAATATTTATGTAACTTATGTGAAGTCAAAACTTGAATATGCAGCCCTCTTTTGGAATCCGTACTTGAAAAAACATATAAATAAGACAGAAAAAGATCAAATATGCTACGTACTGGTGCCAGAAATACGCAATTTCACTTTAGAGGAGAAGCTAAGGGAAATAGACTTACCATCACTTGAAACTAGAAGAATGAAGGGGATATGGTGACGATTTTTAGTCCTTCATGGTTTTCACAGAGTGGATATTGATCGATATTTTGATATGGCTGCTAAAACTAGAGGTCATAGTCTGAAACTTCGTAAGAAAACTTCTTTGAAGGATGTAAGGAAGTACTTTTTTAGTGTAAGAGTAGTTGATGATTGGAATTCGCTAAGCGAGGAGGTAGTTAATGCTGACTGCATTTGTAGCTTTAAGAAAAACATGATAAGTATCACAGAGTATAAAAATGGAACCGACCAGGAGACGGGGAGTTACAAGCATTGGATTATTTCCCGTAAGCACATTAAGGTAATCACACACACACACACACACACACACACACACTAACAATATGTGCATGTGCGTGTGTGTGTTTATGTGTGTAAACAAGAATCCGGATCACGTGAAACTCACATTTTGCACTGTCAACAGGAAGCTATAAGGATAGACTACTTGAAAAAGTTTCTGTGAGGTTTCTTATGATGTCATAGAAAGTAGAGAATGCTAAGAAATGTTTTTCTTTTCTTTTTCAAATGGATTACGTGAGTGTAAAAGGTCATAACAACAACACAAACAAACATACGAAGCTATATCACTCTTGCCCAGGATTCGACCCCTGGACACTTTGAGAAACTGATAATCTGTAGAGGGTACACTTCCCATATATATATATATATATATATATATATATATATATATATATATATATATATATATATATATATATATATATATATATATATATAATCAAATAAGCACATCACCATATGTGGAAACATGAATCATCTTTACCCCGACCGGGACTTGAACCTAGGACTTATAAGTACTAATCCAAGGGGCTACCAACTACACCACAGAAGGTCTTAAAACGGTTACAGACCTTTCAGCTTATATCTGCTACACTAGGTCCTAATGAACATATTCTATCTGAATGCCACTATGTTTATATTACAGTTTCCCCCAACTCACTCGTGGTTTCGTTTTCGCATTTAATTCAATTCCCAATCTCATTCGAGACCAACAATAATCAAATAAGCACATTACCATATGTGAAAACATGAATTATCTTTACCCTGACCGGTAAGTTGTTGTTATTTTTGATGTACGATAATTAACAATCAGAACAAGAATAGATGGACCCGCCGTGAAGCAGAGAGAACATAACCTAAAGGTTGGATATGGCCAACCGCATCATCAAAATACATGAATATATTAATAAAAAAGACATTTATGAATAAATGAATAAAACATTTATGTTAAACACAGTAATAAAGACCAAATTCAAAGTGACCAAAGGAAGATATACATTTAATTGATAGAAAAAAATATATATATTTACCAATATGAATAATATAGAATAAAATAATAATAATAATAATGATAATAATAATAATAATAATGATAATAATAATAATAATTATAATAATAATAATAAAAATAATAATAATAATGATAATAATGATAATAATAATAATAATTATAATAATAATAAAAATAATAATAATAATAATAATAATAATAATAATAATAATAATAATAATAATAATAATAATAATAATAATAATAATAATAATAATAATATAATAATAATAATAATAATAATAACGATAATAATAATAATAATAATAATAATAATAATAATAATAATTAAAATTAACTAGTGGTAAAACAAGATTCCTTAATTACCAATCCTGGGTCCTCCTTGGGGCCCCTCTCTCTTGCCCAGTAAATGCCCATTACCTTGCTGTTTGCTTGGTGACAAAACTTATCATGAGTGACTACAATCTCCCTGGGAGTCAATTTTTACATTGATGACCACAAGGTAGCGAGACACGTTGGCATGGTAACTGAGTAGGTATATATGTGTGTGTGTGATTACCTAATTGTGATTACCTAATTGTGTTTACGGGAAAGAGCCCAAAGCTCGTATCTTCCCGTCTCCTCATCGGTTCCATTTTATACTTAGTGATACTTATCATACCTGTCCTTAAAACTATGGATTGAGATAGCATTAACTACCTCCTCGCTTAGCCAATTCCAATTATCAACTACTCTTACACTGAAAAAGTATTTCCTTACATCCTGCGAAGAAGTTTTCTTACGAAGCTTTAAATTATGACCTCTAGTTCTAGAGCCAGCCATATCAAAATATCGATCCCTATCCACTCTATCATAACCATGAAGGAATTTAAAGACTGTCACCATATCCC